>JAVGWX010000022.1:1115000-1222500 GCA_036924085.1 Ariolimax columbianus | reverse complement strand
AGATACGTGGAGGCAACATAACCGCGGAATCTGCTTAGTTCAAACTGGATGGGTAGGGAAATTGTGTACCAACATGTCCATTATTGCGTCAGTTTATGAAAGCCTTCCTTGCTGTCTAAGTTGATGTAACAGTGTTCCAATGGCAATCAGCTCATATCTATCTATCTATCTATCTATCTATCTATCTATCTATATATATATATATCTATATATCTATCTATCAATATATCTATCTATCTATCTGTCTGTCTGTCTGTCTGTCTGTCTGTCTGTCTGCCTGTCTGTCTGTCTATATATCTGTATATATATCTATCTATATATCTATCTATATATATATTTAATCAAATCGCCTCACCTCACGTCTCGTCTCATCTCATCTCATCTCATCTCATGCAACGGTCATGGCAAGTTGAATAAAAGCTTCTAATAAGAGAATTCTTCGATTTTATATCGATCCTATCCGCGGCAAGTAGTATTTAGCCTTCTGCGGGTGACAAATCTGGCTGCCAAGTTGTTTCTGTCGCGAGCACAGGTTAGCCAGTGGGTTAATTGCCTGTTCGAATAGGGGTCACGGACGTTGTTGCGTCTTACTAGCGAATCTCGCCAGCGGGTGAGGGGTCGTCCTGGAGGTCTCGGCTTGCCACGTGAGCACCATAGGGTAAGTGTGAACTCCATTGCTCTCCCTTCCTTCTAATTTCGTGTCCCACCTAGCCTAGGGGCGAGCCGTCCGTTTTAAAATCCCAACGCACTGGCTTGTATTTCCTCCTGTGTCCTGTTTAACAGACACAGGTTTTTTTCCTTGGTACTACTGCTCCTCAGCGTATGGAAATTACTGGCAACCTACCCCACTGCACACCTGCCAAGAAATGTAAAACAGGTAATAATAGCTTGGCAGAAGTGACGTTCTGCAAAGGGGCATAATACTTACTTTTACATGACGAAGGCCGTTGTTGTCTTCAGTGTTGGTCTCCCCGTGCGTCGCTCGAGTGCTCCATGTGTTGTTCGTAGCTTGTTCTCTATTGCTCTCGCTAAATACCAGGTTTCGCTCATGTAGCATAGTGCCGGTAAGACTACTTAATCTGAATCTGCTGTGGATAAAAGCAAATTCATTGAGCGGCTTCACAATATAGAAAACAACATTAGATTAAAATTAAACGAGCGGACTGGACGATCATTAATTCAATAAAAATAAAAATAGATGTCACAAAATACAGAATTAAATAACAAAATTGCATGAAAGAGTTAAAGTATTTTAACCTTTCTAAAAGACATTGCTGAAAACAAACCTGAAAGGGAATGTAGAGTAGCTGAATGCCACAGGAGTCCAACATCAAATGCAAAAAAATGTCAGTTAAAAGAAAGAAAGAAAGTTAGCTGCCCTTGGCGGTTTTTATGTTGATGGTGTAGCGTGTGCTGTGTTTGGATTATAGTAAGGAAGTTAATGCATTGATTCAATAAAGTTAGCTTGTCTGGCGGATTTCACCTTGATGATGTAGCGTGTGCTGTGTTTGGATTATAGTAAGGAAGTTAATGCATTGATCATCCGTCGTGTTGAGTTACCTTTAGCCAGTGTCAACACTATCAGTTGAGGCAACTGGAGGTAGCTCAGGATGCAGGCACTCGCTCAATCGCACCGAAGAAAAACAATGTTTACCAAATTTGACAGGATGTGATTCGAATCAGGTGCGTTGGGATTGTGAAACGGATGTTTCACCTCTAGGCCACGCTGCAGCCTTCAGTAAATGATCAAACGGGAGCGAACCTGACGGATTTCACAAATGTTTAGCAGCATAACAAGCCAATGCAATCAGGTTGTAGTCCTAACACATGCAATGACAGTTCTGCAAGCCTTCAAGAATGATAAACTGCCAGAGCTTAATGAAGCCTTAGGTGAACAAAATAGAAGGATGGTGTTACGGTGGATACCATCATAATGTGGTATACTAATGGTTTGCCGGGGTCTTTGTGTATGACAAGGACAAGAATAGCACCACTGCCTCACAGAGAGCATGTCGTAAGAGGCGACTAACTGTGTGATATGGTATAACACCGGCTATGGTTAGGTGGTTTGTTAAGACCAGCATAGATGTTGCGGGTCTACTGTGCGGTAGTGTTTGAGTCTATCAAGATGGACTCACACATCAGTTAACCTTCATAGGGGAGTAATAAGCTGCTCGAGCCTAGTCCACTAAGCAGGAAATCCTCCTCCTAGCTACATCCAGCTCACACCAGAGATAAGACCTGCGCGCTTATGCCCCTGGACAAGTACAGGTCAACTAAGACCATCACAATTTGGTGTACCAAGAAATGAGACAACAAACAGGTTAGCATAGAACGGAGCAATACAAGATCAAATATAGCAAACAATCACCTTCCAAGAAGAGGATACCCTTATCCAAGCCAAAAGGAAAGTCGAAAAAAAAAGACTAGACAACTATCACTGCCTTTATCGAGCGGATCTAGTGATCGTGTTTTTCAAGAGAACGTGACATAATTGATTGAATAGTCACTTACACAGGCTAAAAGTGGCGCCATCGCCCATGTGTACGTGCGGGCAAGCAGCATGGACAGCCGAACATACCTTACATGACTGTTACAAGCTTAGCTAAATGCAAACTGAGCCCTGGCTCACAGAGACGAACCTCCAGACAAAGCTGGTTGTAAGCCTTGAAGAACTTTTCTTTACAACAACCTTTATTTAAAGAACTGAACTTCACGTTTGGAGTAAAAGAAAGAACATGGCGAACGAGGGAAAGAAGAAGACAGCAATAGTAACAGAAGGTGGTGCAGATGTAGTCGTCCTTTGATGTGGAAATAACTATTGATTTCTTATCGATGTGATCATTTTTCACCTAATCGTGTTTGAGCATCTTCATATATTCTTGTATTCGATCTTTCTGGCTGTAATGGACTTGTTTCGTGTTGCATGTAGTTTAATTCGTGTACTTCTCTGATCAGACATTTTAAAACCCCAACTTGATGTGGAAATGACTATTGATCTGTTATCGATCTGATCATATTTCACCTAATCGTGATTGATCATTTTCATATATTCTTGAATTCGATCTTTCTGGCTGTAATGAACTTGTTTCGTTTTGCATGTAGAATTCATGTACTGCTCTGATCAGACATTTTAAAACAATGTGGTCGCATAGCAACAGTCACTGCGGACATAGATGAACCGTTAAAGAGTTGAGCGAATGAGATCTCAGCTTCTTTTGGAATGGAGTGTCCAAAGTATCCTTTCTCGTTGCCTTGCCATCCCTAACTGTATGCCAGGTAACCATTCATAACCGAGTAAACTGGAGAATGTCGCAATTTTCGTGTGGGATCATTTAATGTGAAAGACAGGCAATCTAACCATTGAAAGAGTCGTGGACATGATACGATATTGAGTCCTTACATCACTGGGAGTCATTAACTTGATGAGATATTGAGCCCTTACATCACTGGGAGAGTCATTAACCTGATGAGATATTGAGTCCTTACATCAGTGGGAGAGTCATTAACCTGATGAGATATTGAGCCCTTACATCAGTGGGAGAGTCATTAACCTGATGAGATATTGAGCCCTTACATCACTGGGAGAGTCATCAACTTGATGAGATATTGAGCCCTTACATCACTGGGAGAGTTATTAACCTGATGAGATATTGAGCTCTTACATCACTGGGAAAGTCATTAACCTGATGAGATATTGGCCCTTAGATCATTGGGAGAGTCATTTACCTGAAAAGACATTGAGTCCTTACATCACTGGGAGAGTCTTTAACCTGATAAGATATTGAGTCCTTACACCACTGGGAGAGTTACCAGCCTGATAAGATAGTGAGCCCTTACATCACTGGGAGAATCATTAACCTGATAAGATATTGAGCACTTAAAGCATTGACGAAGTTTGTAAGTGTATTTCGTTAAGAAATAAATGTAAATGTTCTTGATCTTGTAGAATATAATTGATTTTAATAGTTGACCTTTCTCTGTAGATCTTGCTTAACAGCACTACTGGAAGGAGATGTGGAGAGCAAACGTGCTAGGCGTAAATACCGCTATCCGTGGGAGGATAATATCAAACGATGGACATGCTAACCATATGCCTCATTTCACCGTCAAGACAAAAAAAAACAGAGGACGTTGGAGATACATTGCAGTCGACCTTCGATGTGGAGATGGCACGTTAGCTGAACTGTATATTACTGAGGTCTTAGTTTGTCTTGTTGAGATCCCAGGACATCCCTGTTGTAGTCTCATTGATGTATGTATTATATTTGGGATATTGTCACTAGAGACGTTCTTCAAGAATATAATGTTTTCGCTCTGCAGGAATGTAATCCCATTAGTTGTAGAGTCTACTACATTGAGGGTTTGTAACCAGGAAGTAGTATAGGCTTCGTGTATTATTGTTTAAAATGATTGTTTATTTTCTTGGTCATTTGATTGTTTATCTTGTTACGAATACCTAATGTTGCCTTTGTAATTCTTGCCTTGTGCTTGTGGCTAGCAGCCTCTCCATGTATAACACACAGCTGCATAATCCATCACCGCTGTTGTTGCATGAAAGATTGGACGCATCCAAGGTAATTTAGCACAGTAAGCATGACACGGTCCTTAAGGAGCGGTGAAGAACAACAAGTACTATTGCCTTAATTTCAGGTGACAAACTACATTTAACCCACTTTGACTCGGACGTAACACTGGTCAATAGAAGTCCAGGTAAGCGTATCAAAATTGCCCATATTAACTTTCACGGTTAAATGTAAAAAAAAAAAGTCAACGTTAGTGAGGGAAAGAACTTCAGTTATCACTTAAATGAACATATCTTTGCTGATGACCAAACACTAACAGCAACCTCGGGAAAACAACTGAAGGAACATATCAGCAATCTTAATGAGGTATGTACGGATTACAGTCAGGAACATATCAGCAATCTTAATGAGGTATGTACGGATTACAGTATGAGAATCAACTTAGAGAAAGCTCAAGTTATAACGATTGTAAGAACGAAACAGAAAAAACAAAATTTATACGAAACCAGCAAGTACATCAGGTAAACAATTTCACATACATGGGTAAAACAATCTCAGCAGAGGGAAAAGGCGATACGGAAATATTAAACAGATGGAATAAAGCAAGTCAAATCATTGGGCAAATATTCCCGACATTACAATGTAATCAAGTGACAATGGATACAAAAGAGAACGACAAACAACACAATATATCTGGCCACATTATGCTATCAGTGCCATAATTGGACATTTTCGAGCAAAGATAAAAGAAACATCGTAACAACAGAGACAAAATGCATGAGCAGAATACTTGAAGTAACAGGAATCGCTAAAATCAGAAACGAAGATATTAGGAGACAAGTAGGTACAACACTACTGCTAAACCTCATCAAGAGACAGCAAACAACATGGTTCGGCCACGTGACGCGACAAACACCAGATAGTATCAATCAAAAAGCAATGCTACAATGGATACAAACTCAAGAGCTCACCCTGCAAAATATGGATAACAGAAATAAGAAGCAGTAGAGCTCTACATGTACGAATCACATACGAGGGCCCGGTTAAGAAACCTCTTCATCACCTGACGCTGAGAGGCACAAGAAGACAACAAGAGAAGACAAAGAATGATATCACTATTACCCGAATATCGAAGCAATGGAATTAGTCTGTCTGTCTGTCAAAGAAGTCAGATTCACAACTCAGTACAATTAGTCTGTCTGTCTGTCAAAGAAGTCAGATTCACAACTCAGTACAATTAGTCTGTCTGTCTGTCAAAGAAGTCAGATTCACAACTCAGTGCAATTAGTCTGTCTGTCTGTCAAAGAAGTCAGATTCACAACTCAGTACAATTAGTCTGTCTGTCTGTCAAAGAAGTCAGATTCACAACTCAGTACAATTAGTCTGTCTGTCTGTCAAAGAAGTCAGATTCACAACTCAGTACAATTAGTCTGTCTGTCTGTCAAAGAAGTCAGATTCACAACTCAGTGCAATTAGTCTGTCTGTCTGTCAAAGAAGTCAGATTCACAACTCAGTACAATTAGTCTGTCTGTCTGTCAAAGAAGTCAGATTCACAACTCAGTACAATTAGTATGTCTGTCTGTCAAAGAAGTCAGATTCACAACTCAGTACAATTAGTCTGTCTGTCTGTCAAAGAAGTCAGATTCACAACTCAGTACAATTAGTCTGTCTGTCTGTCAAAGAAGTCAGATTCACAACTCAGTACAATTAGTCTGTCTGTCTGTCAAAGAAGTCAGATTCACAACTCAGTACAATTAGTCTGTCTGTCTGTCAAAGAAGTCAGATTCACAACTCAGTACAATTAGTCTGTCTGTCTGTCAAAGAAGTCAGATTCACAACTCAGTACAATTAGTCTGTCTGTCTGTCAAAGAAGTCAGATTCACAACTCAGTACAATTAGTCTGTCTGTTTGTCAAAGAAGTCAGATTCACAACTCAGTACAATTAGTCTGTCTGTTTGTCAAAGAAGTCAGATTCACAACTCAGTACAATTAGTCTGTCTGTTTGTCAAAGAAGTCAGATTCACAACTCAGTACAATTAGTCTGTCTGTTTGTCAAAGAAGTCAGATTCACAACTCAGTACAATTAGTCTGTCTGTTTGTCAAAGAAGTCAGATTCACAACTCAGTACAATTAGTCTGTCTGTTTGTCAAAGAAGTCAGATTCACAACTCAGTACAATTAGTCTGTCTGTCTGTCAAAGAAGTCAGATTCACAACTCAGTACAATTAGTCTGTCAAAGAAGTCAGATTCACAACTCAGTACAATTAATATGTCTGTCTGTCAAAGAAGTCAGATTCACAACTCAGTGCAATTAGTCTGTCTGTTTGTCAAAGGAGCTGGATCCACAACTCAGTACAATTAGTCTGTCTGCTCCTTAAATAAGCTGGGTCTACGGCTCAGTGACAGCGCGCTCCACTCTCTGACCTGTCACTCCAGATGGCGCAGCGATAGAGCCAACACCCTATTTAGTGAACGCGTTTTATGAAATTCTCTTCCCAATGCTTTGCGATAGTATCTGTAGCAATGGTTTTACATGATGAGGTTGCTAGCCTCATGTACAACACTCATCAGTCGCCTGTCACGATGTGAACGGATTGAAACAGTGACCATATTTGATATAACCAGGTAACCACTGTGACGTCTAGCCGAGGCCGACGGAGGACGATCAGCAATGCCAGTAGACAGAAAGTCGTTATCTTAAGCATAGAAAGCTCCACCCATACCAGTTCACTCAATTATTTCATGTGGATCCAGGTGGAGCATACGAATGTAACAGGTATTTAAAATTAGCGGGTATACATATGACTTGAGTACACCTGAGCTCTTATAATTAGCTGACCTGTACCACCTGTCCAGGTAACCAACACACCTGCGTTCTTATAATTAGTTGACTTGTACCACTTGTTCAGGTAACCAACACACCTTAGCTCTTATAATTAGTTGACTTGAACCACCTGCTCAGGTAAACAACACACCTGATCGCTCATAATTAGTTGACTTGAACCACCTGCCCAGTTAACCAACATACTTCAGCTCGTATAATTAGCTGACCTCTAATACATGCTCAGGTAACAACACACCTTGGATATTAAAATTAGTTGACCTGTACGACTAGCTCAGGTAAACAATACCTTAGATCTTATAATTAGTTGACTGGTACCACCTGCTCAGGTTACAACACACCTTAGCTCTTATAATTAGTTGACTTGTACCACCTGCTCAGGTAACAACACACCTTGGATATTATAATTAGTTGACCTGTACGACTAGCTCAGGTAACCAACTCATAAACGCTTACAAATCTATATCATCTGTCCCACCAGCTCAGGAAACCAAACCATCATAGCTCTCACCGAAATTTCACATGCACACGCTGTTCTGGCAGGAATACGAAAGTAGCCCAGACCAGCCTGTAGTTATCTAATTTGCATCAAATGTACTTCATTTTGATAATTGCAAAATATTGGCTGACATGATGTGTTAGACATTGCAATGTATATTTTTGTATTCAATTAATATGTACTAGCACACTAAATAATGTAGTTAGCATCACAAATTCAGGTAAGCATACTATTAATGTGTACCATGTCTATAGGCAAGCTCAGGCCAAGTCATGAATTTAACTCATATTAGTTCTTTGTACCACCAGTTGAGGTAGAAATACACATTTATCTCACATAATCTAAGATACATGTACTCGATATAATTATATTAATTTAACTGAGGGATGGTCGAACAGTTTGGTATTGTAATGTGAAGAAGTCAAAGCATTTTCCTGGAAATTGGATATGAATTTTAGTCTATCTCAATGTATACACGCTACAAGATGATACGCTTCCCCTATCTATGAGTCACCTTCTGATGCTCTGAATGTAGAACTTCTCCATCTGGGTCCAGAACCACGTCCCCAGATCAGTAATCAAGTCCAGGAGATCAGACACACGTACGTCCATGAAGTGGATTCTCCATGTTTGGGAACAGGAAGAAGTCACTAGGTCCGAGTCCGGGGAGTATGGTGGATGGGGCGTGGTTTCATACCCGCACGTTTTTCTGACTTCCTGGACTTGTTTACTGAACTGGAAACATGACCCTGGGCCCAGACTGAGGAGTTCTACAATGCATAGAAGAAGGCTAAGGCTCACACAATTTTCTGGTAAATGCTTTGACTCCTTCATACTAAAATGAAAAACATTTCGACCATCATTTGTACACTAACAGTAATAAATATTCAAATTTTACCAAGTGTTCAGGTAATCATTGGCAAGTGACACATACCCTCTCTCAGTTATTTACCAAGTGTTCAGGTAATCATTGGAAAGGGACACATACCATCTCTTAGCTATTTACCAAGTGTTCATGCAATCAATTGAAAGTGGCACATACCATCTCTCAGCTATTTCAACTGCACCGCGTGTCCAGATAGACTATACGGCAGCAACCTTTATAATTCCACAATTATCTATATCTAATATGATGTACAACTAAGCATATTAATTTCACTCATATTAACTCTTATACATCTTTGGACGGTACCAGTAGCTCAGGAAACCATATGGAAGTAATGGGTATAATTTCTCAGAATTATTGAATTTCTTTCACACATTCATCTTAGCATTTAACGCCTATATCCGTTCAGGTATTCCTGTATTTGTACCAAATATTAAAGTACGCAAATGTATCCCATCTAAGCTGTCACAATTATTTTACCTGTCAAGGTAGACGTATCAAAGAAGCGCACATATGCATGTGAACAACCTAATTCACGTATTTGGAATAAAATATTGAAATTGTCACATGCACTCAACCAAACCTAGCATTACCATATTGCCTCATATAAAATGTACCCTGTTGAAGTCTGATGTGTCGGACCGAAAAGTAGAAATATCGCAGTCAAGCTGTAAATTACGACACGGTGTATTCCGTTTTCTGGACTACATCCTGCTACTTGCAAAGCTCTTTTCAGGGCTTGTTAAGAGTTTGAGAACTTAACTTAACTTCTTTATACTGGTTTAGAAGACCCTGAAGAGTCTGTATACAACCAACGAAGAAGGAAGAGATACAAAATGAACAAAGTACCCTTGTCATGTAATGTGATATATTCTTTCCAGAACGTAGTCTCCTTCACAGTATTCTTCAAATATTTCTGGCACGACATACGTCTTCAAACTATCAGTAATGAAATGGTACAACCAACAAATGTCTGGGACAACCTCTTCCCCCTTTTCCCAGGCTCTGTGTCTTCCACTATCTGCCTTGCCAAGCCTTTGTTTCTTGTCATGTGACCGATATAATCTAGCGTCTTCCTTGTGAGCTTACTGTGAAGCCAGTTTTCTTCTTTCTCTTTCTGTTTCTGTTTCTGCACTCGGTTATACCCATATCTTTCAGCAAATGGCGCAGGGTATGGATGCTGGTAGTCCCTGTAAGCTCGCTGGTTGCGCCGTCCTCTCATGCGCCCCACTCCACTCGAACCTCGTTTAATGTCGACGCTTTGCAGTCTGTGGATTGCTGTTTCATCTATTGCGGTGTCCTTATCGAACAGGCGGCCATTACTTTATTTCAAAGTGTCATTCCTATCCATAACTAACGTGCCCACGATGGGAGCTTGTAAAGCCAAGATGTCGGCTCTTTCGCTGTCCTGAACCCCAGCATGATCAGGACAGTAGATCCATGAAAATTCCTGGAAGGTTGAGGCCTTAATAGCTGTTATCCACTCGTACCTAAGCCATCCCTTCTGTACCTTCTCAAGCTTGTGTATCTATCAAGATGACTGCCCTTATGAAAGTCTTCTTTCTTTTCTAGTTGTTACTAAATTTCTCTACTTGATTTCGTTGAAGCTATTTTCAATATCCTTATACAACACTTCATTTCGAAAGATGATATGTTTTTGTGCAATGGTTTTATTTAATGTCATTGACTCACACCCATATGTTGCCACAGGGAAAACATATGATCTGATCAATTGGATCTTGGTCTTCTCTTTGGTGCCCTGCCATACATTTATTTTTATCTATATTCGATTCAGTGTGGTATTTGAAAATCTTCGGTTGATTTCTACGGAACAGTCCCACAATTTTGGTATTGTGGATCATAGATACATACATTCTAGTACTTATATTCATGGCGTTAATATAAACTGATATAAATTGAGATAATATAAACTTATGTAAATTGAGAAAATATAAACTTATATAAATTGAGTTAATATAAACATATAAATTGAGATTATTTAAACGTATATAAATTTAGTTAATGTAAACTTTTATAAATTGAGTTAATATAAACAGTAAACAATATTTAAATTGTACCACCTATACAGAATAGACTAAATATGTGAAATCAACACATTTTATTTCAATCGCCTACCTTTTGTGTACAAGTACACTCGGTTCATGTCAGCAATTGAATGTATGCTATTTTATGTCACATAATGTGTATGAGTATCCATATATCCATATGGATTCAATCCATTTCAGCACTTACAACTATTAAGCTGCCATTATTGTTTCAAGTAAGTCTATGAGCTTATGAGACATGCCGAATTGTGGCAGCATGCTTTAACCCAACACCAACGTAACAGTTCTAACTAATCGCTGGTATTGCACCTCTGGATATTAAAAAGACGTTTCGAATCTGAAGAAATAATACGACTGAAATCAAGCAAACGTTTTGTACTGACAGTAAAAGCTATCAGAACAGAACCCCGAGAGATAAGTGTAGCACAAATAACGGTGAAGTTTGGACGAAGATTACAGAGCTTCCAGCAAGACATTATTTGCTATATACTACGTAAAGATCTCTGAACAGGTATTTCCAGATTTTGGTCTAAACTGAACAAGTGAGGACATGCAGACGATTAATATTGCAAATATAAGATCGTCCAGGACCAGGAGCACGTGATTATATTTCCCAGCATGCGTTAATCCTGGCAGCAGAGGACCTGATGGGGTTAAATGAAAGAACACTAACCCTGACTGGTATTTGGGAGACAACTATGTGAGGTCCACAGACACGGATAGTAAAGTCAGAACGACACTACGTATAGTAAAGTCAGAACGACACTACGGATAGTAAAGTCAGAACGACACTACGGATAGTAAAGTCAGAACGACACTACGGATAGTAAAGTCAGAAGGACACTACGTATAGTAAAGTCAGAACGACACTACGGATAGTAAAGTCAGAACGACACTACGGATAGTAAAGTCAGAACGACACTACGGATAGTAAAGTCAGAACGACACTACGGATAGTAAAGTCAGAACGACACTACGGATAGTAAAGTCAGAACGACACTACGGATAGTAAAGTCAGAACGACACTACGGATAGTAAAGTCAGAACGACACTACGGAAAGTAAAGTCAGAACGACACTACGGATAGTAAAGTCAGAACGACACTACGGAAAGTAAAGTCAGAACGACACAACGTATAGTAAAGTCAGAACGACACTACGTATGAATGGCCAACGGCTCTGTATGGCGCTGAAATTGAATTTAAAAAAGCTTGGAAGTTTTTGATGTGTGGTGATATCGAAGAATGGAAATAGTGGGTTGAACAGAAGGAAATCCAAGAGCAATATCCCCCCTTTGATAGACGCACAAACACAAATATTGAAAGTGATGCAGTAACAAAGGCTAGGTTGGCTGGGACATAATGTGCGATATGCAAGTCTTCTGCAGAAGATACTAAAGGGCACGATTCAGGGGTAATGTGGAAAGGCGCGACCAATACTCAACGTTACATCTCAGGCAGTCAGATAAAGTACGAAGAGAGCTTCAGATGGAGAGACATGCTCAGACAACCTTACAGCCAGTCTTTGGACTGATAAACCAGAGGATATGGTCAGATGGAGGCATGGTCAGACAACCTTGCAACCAGTTTTTGGACTGGTCAACCAGAGGAAAACGTCAAATTAAGAAACATGTTTATACATTTTTACAACCACTCTTTGGACTTATCAACCAGAGGAAAATGTCAAATGGATAGACATGTTCAGACAACCAGTCTTTGGACTGATCAGATAAGTGATGACGACTTTATTCTATCTTAACTCATGTATATTGTACCAAGTGTTTACTAAATTAAACTAAACTAGCAATTATTTCACTTTTTCATACTGCTCCTCTCAGGAGATGGATTTAGCTCTACAGGTTTAATTAATAGTCGAGCATATAGGGCTAGAGACTTCTGTAGTCTGATCCGGAACTTGTGTAAGGTTGGGTAGCCAGTTCCCTTCCTCGCTGCATTTTCTTTCTTAACAGTAAGTAAGGTACTAATTTATAGCTGGGTCGACTGAAGCGTGGCTGTTGCGAGAGTCGAACTCCTTAAATTTGTAGTGAAAAGCGAGTGTTCTACTGAATGCTAATCAGAGTTTCTGTAAGAAGGTTAATTGCGGTGATGACCCTATAGTGCGCACGGAGAAATGTTTCATTTGTTGTACCTACTCAGACAACCAAGCGTACACATGGATGGCACAAGAGCTCACTTAAAGTGAGTTACCTTTGCTCATGTAACCTGGGATAATGATATGAATATAACTCGGATTAGCTGTACCACGTATTCTATGTGTGCAGCTGTTGAGGTAACGAAGTTCAATAGCAGATGGTGCTGAAGTGTCAGAAGTATAGAAACTGGGGTGTCAGGAGTTTAGAACATGGATTATCAGAACTATAGATGATGGAGTGTCAGAAATTTAATGATGGAGTGTCAGAAGTATAGAACATGGCGTATCAGAACTATAGATGATGGATTGTCAAAAGTATAGATGATGGAGTGTCAAAAGTATAGAAGCTGGAGTGTCAGAAGTATAGATGATGGAGTGTCCAAAGTAGAGATGACAGACTATCAGAAGTGTAGATGGCAGACTGTCAGAAGTATAGAAGACGGAGTGTCAGAAGTGTAGATGACAGACTGTTAGAAGTATAGAAGATGGTTGTCAGAAGTATAAAAGCTGGAGTGTCAGAAGTATTTAAGCTATAATTTAATAAATAGATGACCTATAATGTCAGCAGAATAGTAGCGGTGATTTTATAGTCAAAAGCTAGGCCAGTGATTCTAAAAACCTTTGATGATGGTGGGGCCGTTGAGATAAGTATCAGTTCCCCAAGGACTGCGGCAAACACTTTCTGGCACGTACATCTTAATCACGCGAAACGAAGGTTGTACGTTGAATAATTCAGCAATCATTGTAAAAGTTTTTTTTAATTGATTTAATCAATTCTATATGTACCATACTACTGTGTTAATAATATGAAATGGGGAAAAACTTAAGGTAGGCCAATGGCATTGAACTGCTCTCGGGGATGAAGTGTTGGAGACATCTTTGTGCGAAGTCATTGTTTGTTTATGAGGTGGGGTAAACAGTTCTTTTCCTCGTTGTATTGTTTTTCATTTACATTAGTCAAATACCCATTTACAGCTGGGTCGATTAGAGCGTGCGGATAACGGGAGTCGAGCTGATATCTTTGCGCCTTGTCACTAAAAAGAAAACATAAAAGCTACTTGAAATGGTATAATGATGGTAATAGTCAAGTATGAAGGCTGGTATAATGATGGTAATAGTCAAGTATGAAGGCTGGTATAATGATGGTAATAGTCAAGTATGAAAGATGGTATAATGATGGTAATAGTCAAGTATGAAGGCTGGTATAATGATGGTAATAGTCAAGTATGAAGGCTGGTATAATGATGGTAATAGTCAAGTATGAAGGCTGGTATAATGATGGTAATAGTCAAGTATGAAGGCTGGTATAATGATGGTAATAGTCAAGTATGAAGGCTGGTATAATGATGGTAATAGTCAAGTATGAACGATGGTATAATGATGGTAATAGTCAAGTATGAAGGATGTCCTTCGGCAGACTAAAGTGCTGGTCGGAAACAAAGTGTTAGCGACTTCAGTACTTATCCACGTCTTGAGCGAAATAGGGTGATCAGTTCTCGTTCTTGCTGCTTGTTTCTTTCCTAAACGCAAGTCAGATACCCATTTGCAGAAACGTTGACTGGGGCGTACCGGTTGTTGTAGTTTAACCCTGCATCTCTTGCGTGAAATACGAGTATTCTACCAGTAAACTAAACAGACGTTTATGGTAATAATCGACATATATTATTGCTTGTAAACATTGACCACTGGCCACAATTGATAGCTATGTTTGTTCACAATACAACAACGTTTGATATATCCAAACACGATTTATCGTGGAACCACTAGAAACAGTTCGTGGAAATATAGTGTTTTGCGGAACACTGGATAGAAAAACCCTGAGCTACAACTTCTGGTGTATACGCTGGAGAAACTAGATTGGGCATTAAGGCTTATAATAAGCAAAGCCAGTTAATTCGTTTACCTCCTCATTGCGCCTATGAAACATGCTTTAATCAATTGTTTGTAAAGTTCAAGTTGGTTTTACAAACTCCTAACATGTATTGCATACATTTTTGATGATCGTTATTATTAAATTTGATTTTATATATAAATATATTTACTGCATATGTAGATATTACCAGTTTTGTTGTGTGGAGCAGATACCTAGACACTAACAAAGAATATGGAGAATCGTTTTGAGGCCTTTCAAATGTGTGTGTTAAGGAGAATTGGTCAACTGCCTTGGAAAGATAGAAAAATCAATAGTGAGGTTCTGGAACATTTCCAGTTGGAACAGATAATTCTGACGGAAATAAAAAAGCAGGAAAACCAAATTATTTTGGTCATGTCAAGCGCCAGGACAGTCTGCTAAAGGTTATTTTGCAGGGAAAAGTCGAAGGCAAGAGGGAAACAAAGGTACAGATGGACAGACAACACCAGGATGTGATCGGGACACAATCTGACTGGGTGTACCAGCCTGGCGCGAGACAGAGCCAATATAGATCTATTTCGGGCAACCTCCGTTGCGACACGGCACTGATGATGATATATTACCGATGAATCGATACTAGACAGTGAGATCTGTTTGAGATTTATTTGTCATAGTCACGTGGTTGCTGTCAGAATAGAGATGGGAGGCAGGGTCTCAGATCTGAGAGAATTTCCTGAGACCGAAGGCCTATTGTTGTGTCAGACTTCAGTTGGAAAAGGTCACGAAGAGCTGGCTGAAGCTTGAGCTGTTCGTATCTATTTGGTCCTCAATCCTCCAGAGGCTAGTGTGGATCTACTGTCATGTTGTGGTTTGGGCAGCGAAATAGCTGATACTCTCGCATCACATGTACCCATTATGGACATAATATATAAGAGTAACATTTTGAAATCTTCTTCTTCTTCCTCGTTCATCTTCAGACCTCAACTGCAATGACTCTAACAAAGGCAGCAGACTCAGGTTTCCGTTCAGCTTCTCGTGGAAGGACACTGGCTGTTGCCAAATGCTACTTCTTTTGTCGGTATACAGTAAAATATGTTCTGCTTTCATGGGGTCAGCGCCGCAGGCACAAAGTTCTGTAGTGCCAATCTTGAACTTGTTGTACAGATGTCATCTAAATTTTGAAATCAATAAATGGCTTTATATTGGATGATGAAATCCAATTATATGAATCAACAGTTCACAAACTGTAGAGTTTTGAATAAAACGAGGTTTAAGCGTAGTGTGGCTCGTTAGAGAACGGGCCAGGAGTGTGTACACCAAACGGGCAACATATACTTTCAGTATCCAGATACTTCCCCATTTGGTGAGAGACTGAGAACGTTTGGGTATGGTGGCAGTTTTATCAATGTCTAGGACGGAAGAAAACAGTTTTTAATTCAAGTCAGTTTGACATACTAGACCATTCCTACGACCAGAGCCTGGTCGTATCCCTATTCAATCCCACAGTTCTCCCTACAATGTGTAACGTCACAGAGACGTGGCCCCCTTACGAAGGAGATGGGTCCCAAAATCAGAGTGACCTAAGTCTCCATCTAGAGGTCATGATCGACCTCACGCGCCACAACCAACGAATGAAAGGTCATCACAACACTGACCTGCGGCAAACGCCGTTGGTGACGGATGCAGTTACCCACGCAGATAAGCTGGGTTGGTCACTCACCGTCATCTAAGAACTCATGACCGTTAGAGCACAACGACAGCAGCCTGGTACCCACAAGACAAAATACCACCACTTGAAGGACCACTTGGATCTACTCCCTCAAACTCAGAGCCATCCATGATGCCACAGACGTGAAACGCATGACCCGCTGATCCACCGTGACCCAAGATAGAAGACAATGGACACGAATTTGAGGCCCGCAGAGAGATTTGGCGTCCAGTAATATTTTATTATCGACCGAGTGTCACCAGGGCGGGAAATGGGAGCCAAACACTGTAACATACCAGTCATTCCGTAGGGGACAAATAAGGAGGGTTTGGCATGAGACTGATTGTTCTACCTGAAGCAACATGAAGTCAAAAATGTCAACAGGTACAGACAGGTAAGCCTTGATACGGTGCCATGTAACTCGTAAAGACCTACGCTGCACAGGAAGCGAAAAAGGTTTTGAATCATTGATTGATGTATATTTTATTACTATTATTTCAAATGTCAAGGTATTTTTAATATCTTTTAGGATCATTTTATGAAATATTATAACAAAGTTTGTAGTTTTTAAACGTGTTCTAAAAATAGACAATTCGTAACTACGTCATTACCGAATGATAATGGTAGATAACCGAACCTATAGCTATCGGCTGAGTGATCGTACAAGGACAGGTCAATTTGATATCGGTACCAACATGTCGGCCACAAGGTCGTCATGGGCATACCTAACTAAGCACTCGGTTTTCGTTCCCCCGCGTCCCTGCGCTAATATCTATGTATGATGTTAAGATGTTCTAGAACGTTATCTTTATATTGTTGTTGTAATCATGACATAACATTGAACAGTTTCTTCTTCTTCTTCTTCTTTGTACGCTGTCAGACGTCGACTTGAATTTGTTCAAAGAAAGCAGCGGTCATCCTGCGGCTGTCGACACTGCCATAGAGCTTGTCTAGTGTTGCCACTGGTGATGGCCACATGTGCTTTCTCTGATCCTAGTATGTTGGGTAATTTTTCAACATGTTTTCAGATGGCATTTTCCCAGTACCACTGGTGCCTTTGTCAGTAGCACCAATCTTCAGTTTATTGAATAGATGGTACCTCAGTCTGTTGTGGCCTGTGTGGAGTCTGCAGACTACCGCCTGCTCTCTTCTGTTCAACTGAAAATAAGCATCTTTTGTGTGTAGCCAGTATGTTCTGTTTTCAATTTGTATTGACAAGTTTGAGAAATCATCACAGCTAGCATTGTATATTATATTGTTATAGCTTTACAATTCAAGACAATTAAAATAACTTTGACCATGTTTTGTGTGCATTGTTTTTTTGAATTATTAGTTTTGATTTTCGAGACAATTGGTCACATTTATATGACGCTTTGCTTGTCTATTAAGTTGCCTCATATTATCAAATGTACCTTCAAGCAGCTGTATTACAGTGTGTGTCTTATGTTTTAATCATTACTTTTTAATTCAGGTCAATTGGTAAAGTTTTGCTACCATTTTTAGTTGTGTGTTTCATCAATTTTACACTCAAGACATTCTATATTTCAGGATGTTTTGTGCGTGTCATGGTTTCAAATAGCAATTTAAAATTCAATACACTTTTACAATGTTCGATAATATCTTACTGTGTTTCATTATTATCATTGCAAAATTGAAGAGTTCTACAAGCGCTTATGATTTTATTTCTGGTGTATTTAGTTGTTGGATTATTGCTGCTAAATTCAAGACAACAGTAACAATGTCTTGGATATTTTGATTGAACTTCTTTTATTTATCAATGCTTTTAACATTTTTAATTCAAGGATAATTTCTATACTTCTTGCGTGCATGTGTAGTTGTCAGTATTATGACTTTAAATTCAAGATAATGTTGATACTTTTTAGAGTATTTTATATATAAATATATATATATATATATATATATATATATATATATATATATATATATATATATATATATATATATATCTTTGCTTTATTATTAATTTTAAACTAAGACTATTTTACAAACCTCTAGAAACCGTAGCATATTTTTCAGTTTAATTATTATATTTTAATTCAAAACACGTTTTTCTAATAACCGTGGATGTTTGGAGTACTATATTAGTTGCTGGGACAGTTACTTTATATTCAAAACAATTTTACTAACTTTTAGAATGTTTTGAATACATTCGTTTTTTCTAAAATGTATCTTTTAAATTCAAGTCAATTTTAGAAACATCTAAGATGTTTTGTGTTCATTTTTCGTGAGTAATTGTCTGTCAGTTGTCATATTAAAATTACATATTCTACTGATTTGTCTTGTGTTGGTTCTTTATGTATTTGAGTTATCTTTCACTCATTCGTTAGCCTTTATATAATTATAACTAAAAAAGATAAAATCCTCATTGCATGCAGCGCGGTACTCGGTAACTCATCATGTCTATGAACTGTTGACTGGATAGTCCCTTGTCGCATAAGAAAACTACCTACCTACCTAGTTACCTACCTACCTATCTACCTATCCTCCTACCTACCTGCCTACCTACCTTTCCTTTCATCAGTACACGTTCGGCAGGTGTTTGTATATGCTCATTGTAACGAATGTAACAGAGACATGACTGGAAATGACATAGGCTCAGACGGAAGGCTTTTGGCGGTAAACATTCTCAAAAAGGTCGTCACGCAGGACTTCCGGGCTACCAACACCGTTTACGTGTGCCTCTCGTGCAGTAGTTGCAGATGCAGAATATGATCCGCGTATCCACACGCAGAAACATACGCGGACACATACATGTACATAAATCTGATGATGCGTAATCTTCGTTTGTAATGGGAAACTACTGCTAATGGTATCAGGCTGACGTCTCTATATGGGACATAACCAAACACCATTGACGGCCTCGATCGCCTTGCAGCCTCTTTCAAATGAGAACAAGTATTAGTGACGTCATCGTGTCATTCAGCTGTTTAATCCAGCGCAGACAATCGTTGATGACATATGTACCCACTTTGTCAGGACGTTGGTAGTTAGCCGTGTCTCAGAGCCATATAAACAGCACAGTAAGTAAAGCTCCCGTTAACACGTGGGTGGGGCATATTGGTAATATGGTGTTGGGCCCAAATTATTCTTATGACGTTTGGCCCAAATTATTATTATGGTCTTGGGCCCAAATTATTCTTATGACGATTGGCCCAAATTATTATTATGGTGTTGGGCACAAATTATTCTTATGACGTTAGGCCCAAATTATTAATATGGTAATAGGTCCAAATTATTATTATGGTCTTGGGGACAAATAATTCTTATGGTGTTAGGCCCAAATTATTATTATGGTCTTGAGGACAAATTATTAATAAGGTGTTAGGCCCAAATTATTATTATGGTGTTAGGCCCAAATTATTATTATGGTGTTAGGCCCAAATTATTATTATGGTGTTGGGCCCAAATTATTATTATGGTGTTGGGCCCAAATTATTATTATGGTGTTAGGCCCAAATTATTATTATGGTGTTAGGCCCAAATTATTATTATGGTGTTGGGCCCAAATTATTATTATGGTGTTGGGCCCAAATTATTATTATGGTTTTGGGCCCAAATTATTATTATGGTGTTAGGCCCAAATTATTATTATGGTGTTGGGCCCAAATTATTATTATGGTGTTGGGCCCAAATTATTCTTATGGTTTTGGGCCCAAATTATTCTTATGGTGTTGGGGACAAATTAGACTACTATTTTATAGCATAGTTTTGGGACGAAAATCGTGTTGGATAAAGCTATGTCTTGCAGTTATTGTCACATTCATGCAATTAAGTTTTGGAGTCAATTGACCAATGATCTGATTTGCCTTAATGATTCTTTGTTAGATTTCTACCGTGGTTCTTCCGTCTGCTGAAATCATGTCCCCTAAGTGTGAAATCTTTCACCCGTTTGATTTTGTGCTTCACAAGGAAGATATTGGTTTGTCCTACTTATTACAGTGGTTTTAGGAGAACTTCTGGACACAGCATGACCCAAAGCGTCTCGCTAACTAATGAAAAGGCAGCAAGGTATAAATAGATTTTCACGTTGACAGACAACTGCAACAGGCTTCGCACGTTTCCACATAAATAGTTTTTATCAATGGATAGACAAACAAAAACATCACGCATAAGATAAAACAGTTAATAAATTCAAATTACAAATGGGAATGTCAGCAAGGATACTAATTCTCTCAATTATTACAGGGCATTGGAAGAGTGAGTGATCAGGGTCAGATCGAACATGCTGATCGGGTAATCATGGTCAGATCAAACTTACTGATCGGGTAGTCATGATCAGATCGAACATACTGATTACGGTCACATCGGGTAATCATGGTCAGATCTAACATACTGATTAAGGTCACATCGGGTAATCATGGTCAGATTTAACATACTGATTAAGGTCACATCGGGTAATCATGGTCAGATCGAACTTGCTGATTAGTGTCAGATCGAACATATTGATTAGGGTCAGATGGAACATGCTGATCTGGTAATCATGGTCAGATGGAACATGCTGATCTGATAATCATGGTCAGATGGAACATGCTGATCTGGTAATCATGGTCAGATGGAACATGCTGATCTGGTAATCATGGTCAGATGGAACATGCTGATCTGGTAATCAGGGTCAGATCGAACATACTGATTAAGGTCACATCGGGTAATCATGGTCAGATCGAACTTGCTGGTCAGGGTCAGATCGAACTTGCTGATCAGGGTCAGATCGAACTTGCTGATCATGGTCAGATCGAACATACTGATTAAGGTCAGATCAATTAATCAATTTCAGATCGAACATAATGATCAAGTCTCCATCATACAGCCTGGTTCGTGCTCCTGGAAACAGGCTATCGCCTATCAGCCTGGCAGAGGAACAGTGAAGACCCTCTTTCTCTAAATATGTTGTAGAAAGTGGTTAAGAAAATTCGTACATGGCACTAGCAACATCATAATGTAAAGCAAAGTGACACAGAAACAGTATTTTAAATAGCACCTAAGTAGAGCTATTCCAGTCCTACTGCGAGGACGCTAAATGCAGCAATAGTACCACGATTATACTGCAGTGTAAGCGTACATACTATTAAATGTGTACATGTGCTATTATTTCCATGCAAACGTCTCTCTCTGTAACCAACACGGCATGCCCGGCCGGGTGAGTCAAAACATTTAACCTCAACACGCTATATACCAGAAATAACAAAGTATTCAGGTTATTTTGAAATAAGGCGAGACTGCGACAGAAAAGTAAGAAAATTGTACAAAAACTAGAAAAATTGTCAGATATTGAATTAAGGCGAAGACACAAGTGGAAGATATGTTACGACCAAAAGATCTTCAACGGGGATAGCGAACTATCAAAATAAATTCTGTATTCTTCCCTTCTTCTATGATTCACAAGTTCATTATTTGTGTCTATCGTTGTCCTGGTCAACTCAACTCAACTCGACTCGACTTGACTTGACTTGACTTGACTTAACTTGACTTAACTTAACTTCTTTGTACTGGTTTAGAAGACTGCAGAGTCTGTGTACAACCAGTTTCATTTACGTGTCGTGGCTCTAAAAGCTAAGCGCGTCCAATCTATTTTTAAATGCATTAATTGTCCCTGCCTCCACTACTTCCTGTGGCAATACATTCTAAGCATTAACCATTCTCTGACTAAAAAAGATATCTCCTTATATCTCATCTGGACCTTTCTTTAGTTCCTTTGTAGCTATGCCCTCCTGCTCTTGTAGGTGGTTGTATTTTGAAAATAACATGTAGTTTAATTGAAGATCGATTTGTCGCAACGTAGGTTTCGCTCGTGTCTTCTCCTCGGCGCGGTATCTGAACTTGTTTATTTATGTTTTGTTAACTAATGTTACTTTGTCCCTATCCCTGGTACAATCCTCTTCAATTTTCCATACCAGAATTATTTATCCAACTCAGTTTGCGCACACTATGACGCATACGGCTATTACATTACGTGTTCGCTTACAGAAAACAAGACTTTGACATAGATTTTAGGTAAGACACTCGCCTCTCAGGGATGGAACGGTATTGGATATTTGGAATCCTGATATTCAAACAAGCAGGTTACGCCTGCTGCCAGGTAGTCGAAGCTTATTTATAATATGTTGTCTATTTCGCAATGTTTATTTCCTGTGGCTGATTTGGAGGGGGGGGGGGGGTAGGATGCCAACATCATCATCAAAAGGATATCGACGAGGTAAATGAGGGCCATTGTTAGCTTTTGACATACGTAAAGAAACTGAATCCAATCTCTTGTCTCGACACGATCAAGAGTATCCAACGTAAAATGGATACCTAACTTTACTGTTAAAGAAAAGAAAAAAAGGTTAACGTCTGGTCAAGAAAAATATACTGATCAGACATGTTAGTTAGGGTCAGGCAAAATGTACTGATCAGACATGTTAGTCAGGGTCAGGCAAAATGTACTGATCAGACATGTTAGTCAGGGTCAGGCAAAATATACTGATCAGACATGTTAGTCAGGGTCAGGCAAAATATACTGATCAGACATATTAGTCAAGGTCAGGCAAAATATACTGATCAGACATGTTAGTCAGGGTCAGGCAAAATGTACTGATCAGACATGTTAGTCAGGGTCAGGAAAAATATACTGATCAGACATGTTAGTTAGGGTCAGGCAAAATATACTGATCAGACATATTAGTCAGGGTCAGGCAAAATATACTGATCAGACATGTTAGTCAGGGTCAGGCAAAATATACTGATCAAACATATTAGTCAGGGTCAGGCAGAATATACTGATCAGACATGTTAGTCAGGGTCAGGCAAAATGTACTGATCAGACATATTAGTCAGGGTCAGGCAAAATATACTGATCAGACATGTTAGTCAGGGTCAGGCAAAATATACTGATCAAACATATTAGTCAGGGTCAGGCAGAATATACTGATCAGACATATTAATCAGGGTCAGGCAAAATATACTGATCAGACATCTTAGTCAGGGTCAGGCAAAATATTACTGGCCAAAACCCTCACCACGACTTCCCCATATCCCTACCTGGAAACTGACTGTTTTCGTGGCAGCCTGGCTAACGAGGTGACGGATCAACGTGATCCCCGTGGTATTGAGCGACACGCAGTTGAAGCTAAGCATAGCAGGGACCAATGTTCACTTTCATCAGCACGCTCCGGATGTGAGGAAAGCTACGACAACCTCGCACTTAATGTTCTTTTCAGCGTGCAAGAAAAATAATCCTACTCAGTGGTGGCATTCAACAACAACAACAATGACAACAACAACAACATTGACAACAATGACAACAACAACAACAATGACAACAACAATAACAACAATGACAACAACAACAACAACAGTGACAACAACAACAATAACAACAATGAGAACAACAACAACAACAACTATTATAGAGAAAATGTCAGTGGTTTTAAGAAATCTCCCTCTGCAGCTAATGCTTTCTTGTAAAAAGAACCCCAATAAAATAGATTCGCTACTACGTCATCGCCGATAGCAGTGTCTAATATCAGGTCAGGTCATCCCGATCCGGTTCAGTAGTTGAGGCACACATGAAGACATACCAACAAGGCAACGTCACTCCTCTCTGTCATAGGCCGCTTCCTTTGCCTCCGCTGGTTGAAGATTGGTCCATTCTTTTATGTTGTTCTCCCACATCCTTTCGGGCGACCTCTTCGTCTCTGACTTGCACTTTTCCATGCAGGATTGCATTTACAAGACAGCTTGACCTTGATATGTGGCCATACCAAGCGAGCTTCCGTATTTTGACCGTTGCCAGGAAGTCTTCAACAGGCCCGAACGCTGTTTTAATTCTTTCTTGTATTTCTTCATCTGTAACTCGGTCTTTGTATGTGACGCCTAGAAGACTTCGGATACATCTAATCTCCAAGGCCACGTATCCTCCACTGCAGGTCAGCTATAACTGTCCATGTTTCTCAAACATAGAGGAAGAGTGACAGGACCAATGTACCAATTCATCTGATATTCGTGCATAATGGATAACCATTTGTCTTACCAGATTTTGTTAAGCTGTGCAAGCACCGCTATTGTCTGTGCTATTCTATCTGGTATGCGACTACGTTAATCGTTAATACGAGGCGTATTTAAATGAAACCGGACAAAACTGCAACAAATAAAGATACGTACGATGCGCATGCTGACGTCATTTCTGATATAAACAACACATACCAACCGTCAAGTTTGCCAAATTTCACTATCCTCCGTCTCATAGTTTCCTCATCAGATAGTTGAAAACATGATGGTGTGATGCGGAATCCACCCTGAGTTGATCAGCGAGCGGGGATTCGGTTTCTTACAGCTGAAAGATGTCGACCAGATGACATTCATTGCATAATGCAGGCAGTGTATGGTGACAAAAGTGTGTCGAAGACAACAGTGAAGAACTGAACAACAATGCTTAAAGAAAGACGTGAGTAAACGCAACAATATGCATCTAACCTGGTCCCGGAAGCGCTTTCGTTAACTCATGTCTTTGTACAGTGCTGACTGTTGTCTTCAACACACTATTATCACCATACACTGCCTTCATTCTGCGATGAATGTCAACTGGTCGACATCTTTCTGCTCTTAGAAACCGAATCACCGCTCGCTGATCAACTCTGGACAGATTCCGTATCACATCCGTCATGTTTTCAACGGTCTGCTGAGGAAACTACGAATCGAAGGATAATGACATTTTGTAAATTTGACGGTTGGTATGTGCTGTTAACGCCAGAAGTGATGTCCTCATGCGCATAGTACGTATGTTAAATTGTTGCAGTTTGGTCCGGTTTCATTTGAACACCTTTCGTATTATTACAAGTTCAAGATTGAAACTGAAGCAGCTAAATGTTGTGGTTCTAGTAAGGCTGGTTTGGGAAAAGCTAGCAGGTACAATTCTGTGACCATGACAGTGTTGTGATTGACAGCAGCGTTACATTGGGTCTGTTTCGCTTCTCTTATTGTCTGTTGTGGGTAATCTGACGAACCAGAAGTCCAAACTATTAACTCGCCACAGCAACAGTACCACTCTGCATTTCCGCGCAGCTTGATACTTGTTGTTCTGACTTGTGACTTTCTCTACTACCCTGTCAAATGGTTGTATTCCAAGGCTCATAGAATCGAAATATTTAGCACATGTTTGTGTGGATAAACATACACGCGCGGCCGCACACACACATATATACATACATGCTCAAGATCTCCCAACATACATATGACATGTCACAAATAATAAAAATCTCTCCACATTCAAACAAGATCTCACACAAATAGTTAAAATATCTCCACACACAACATACACTCGCTGAAATCTCTTGTACACATACCAGATATATCACACAACATATACTCACAGAAATCTCTTGTACACATACCAGATATATCACACAACATATACTCACAGAAATCTCTTGTACACATACCAGATATATCACACAACATATACTCACAGAAATCTCTTGTACACATACCAGATATATCACACAACATATACTCACAGAAATCTCTTGTACACATACCAGATATATCACACAACATATACTCACAGAAATCTCTTGTACACATACCAGATATATCACATACTCACTACATCCATCATTCGCATACGAGATCTATCACACACCACTTACTTATTAAGTATATGACACATGCGAGCCTATATCACACACTCATTAAATCATTCTCACACATTTGAGACATTATCACGCACTCACTTAATCATTCACACACAAACGAGACATTATCACGCATTCACTAAATCATTCATTCACATACGATCTCTTTGATTATCTCTCTCTCTCTCTCTCTCTCTCTCACTCACACGCACGCCCACGCAAACGTAGACACAAACACAATCATGCGCACACACGCACTCAAAACAACATAATAATGCGCACACACGCACTCATACACACACAGACATACACAAACATGAACACAATCATTCGCACACACACATATACACACGCACGTAGACATATTGAGAACGCAAACACTCGCTCAACACCGTCTGTGACATCCCAGCCACATTCAACATTTGACCTTTTAACACGACTGAACAGACCAATCATCTCACGACACATTTTGTCAAACATCCAATCTGTTTAGTTGTAATTAACCCCAAAGGTCATGGCATATTTGAATTCGTCTTGTGCTAATGTTTTAGATAATGCGATCCATCTAACGGGACATTGCAAATACCTGCTATCAAAAGTACAGATTGTTAAGCAAAAATGCCACTGAATGTACGTATAATCGTGAGTATATGTCCCTTAATTCACCCCAAACAGAACTCCCTGGGTCTCCACCATACGTCTTTCTCAGCTTATGAGTGAAGCGGGACATTCCATTTCGGGCTTCGGGTAAGGCAGGTCGATATAATATTATTTTTAATAAATAAGTAAAAACTAAGATAAAAGATAGATGTGTAGAAATGATGGTTATATTCAGTTTTGCAAACAAACTTCCGGAAAATATAGGGCCTTAAAAAGGAGCAGAAGACAATTTATTGGCAGGCGGATTGATCTGCCTGATTGAAGTAATTGGTAGATCAAGCACCACTATTTTAATTATTGTGGTGGCTAGAATAGGTCAATGTCGGCAAGAATGGCGTCGAAAACGTCCAAACCACTTAATTTTATGTTTTGACCCCACACGGACTCACACATGTACGAATCAAGCACATGCTTGTGCCATTGTTACGCATGTCAATTACAGTTCCATGATTAAATCTAGGTTTATTTGCAATTTCTTTATTTAAGGCGCGATGTTAAAAAGTGGACTATTGTGTAATCTATCACGTGACTACCCTAAAATCTGGTGCTAAAATATAAATCCGATGCTAAAAATAGATATTAATATATGTTTGGGATGAATTAAGGGACAAATGTCTCATTTTGTCTTGCCGACAGAAAAAATCAACAATTCTCGTGCCACATGATTTTTGAATTTAATTACATGTTACAACCCTTTGCTAAGTGAGCAAGTGAAACTTCAGATGTTCATTCTGTCATGTCATTTCATATTTATTTCTGTCTCTCTTGACCTCTTCTGTCTACGATTATTTCCAATAGTAATGTCAGATTCACCTGTAATGGATGTGGCCAATAAACATTGCCAGTCGATTTATTTATTTCATTTGCAGTGATCAATTAATATTGCTGTCTTGTAATGTCTTCTTTGAATTTGCTTAGATATCCAAGGTACATGTTTTTTTCCTCCAAATTATTGAAATGTTTATTGATTGTTCGTGGCTTCCTTCATAAGATATATCTTGTTCTGCTTACATTCCGTGTCAAGCAGATTAATGGACTGTTTGAGCAAGAACCTGCCCGCAAGTATGCTCTTTGGTTTGTTTCTTTCAGACCTTCCATTGCACATGATTTCTGTAGTATGGGGCAGTTAAGCAGATCTTCTGCGTCTTGGGTGGCCATATATTCTAAGGCAATGAGACAGGTGTGCTGCGTCTGGGGTGGCCCCATATTCTGAGACAGTGAGACAGGTGTTCTGCGTCTTCTGTAGCCCCCACAATCTAAGGCAATGAGACAGGTGTGCTGCGTCTGGGGTGGCCCCATATTCTGAGACAGTGAGACAGGTGTTCTGCGTCTTCTGTAGCCCCCACAATCTGAGGCAGTGTGGCAGGTGTGCTGCGTCTTGGGTAGCCCCATATTCTGAGACAGTGTGGCAGGTGTGCTGCGTCTGGGGTGGCCCCCACAATCTGAGGCAGTGTGGAAGGTGTGCTGCGTCTTGGGTAGCCTCATATTCTGAGACAGTGTGGCAGGTGTGCTGCGTCTGAGGTGGCCCCCACAATCCGAGGCACTGAGACAGGTGTTCTGCGTCTGGGGTGGCCCCATATTCTGAGATAGTGAGGCAGGTGTACTGTGTCTTGGGTGACCACCACATTAGCAGGCATCGTCGCCAGTGAGCACATTGGCATTGGCTCGTCCTTCTGTCCAACTCACTATTTCAGTTCTTCTATATCACCACTTTGTAACCGCTTCCAAACTTGTTTTATCCTTCTTTGCTTTAGTTCATTTTCCAGTCCCCATGCAGTGGAATTAGTCATACATAAGTAGAATCACTTTCCGTGTCCCGCATCCTCATATAGTTTTCTACCAAATACCAGACACCGTCAATGCTCTTTCATTTGTTATCGGCCGGTTCTCTGCCGTACATGACTCCTGCATACTGGAACAAATGTTTCTGGTCTTAGACGGCCGTCATATCGCAATGATCATCTTCCGCAAAGCATACTTTTGTCAAGTTTAACCTACATTTGATCAGACCGCTTCCTAAAATGTTTAGAACTCCCCAAGTAGTGTACCGTAACTAACACGACCTCTTCGTCTACTGAGGATTACTTCATGTTCATAGCAATCTCCAGCGGAAGTCGGATGTGTCGGACCGAAAAGTGCAAATATCGCAGTCAAGCTGTAAACTACGACACAATGCATTCCGTTCTTTGGACAACATCCTGCTACTTGCAAACCCCTTTGTAGAGTTTGCACGGCTTAACAAAATCTGGCAAGACAAACGATTAGCAATATACATGAAGATCATAATAATGTGTGCATTAGCCCTGTAAACATTCTTCTATGCTTGTTAGACAATTACAGCTGACCTGCTGCAGAGAATGCCGTCTTTTGAGAGTACATGTTTCTAAAGATTCCTGAACGTCACATACAAAGACCGAGTTACACGTGAGGACATGCGAGCAAGAAGACCTCTTTTAAAGACCTCTTGACAATGGTAAAAAAACGGAAACTCGCTTGGTACGGGCACATATCGATATAAATGGTCTTGCAAAAACGATCCTGCACAAAAAGGTGCAAGGCAGACGACGAAGAGGTCGTCCCAAAAAGAGGTGGGAGGACAACATAAGAGAATGAAATAATCTCCGACCAGAAGAGGCACAGACAGCGACCGCTGACAGAGAGAGGTGGCGTGGGGTTGTGGGGGTCTTCATCGGTTACGGGATGACTTGACTTGATTTGACATTGGAGAGTAAGGTTCATTATTCTTAAATTGAAGAACAGTATTTATTATTGTCAACTGCAGTTGACTGACTGACCAACATATTTAATGTGGCTTGGACGTCGAGAAAGGTACCAACAGTTGGTAATCATCGTCCCTATTTGGAAAAATAAAGACGACAAGCGAGAGTGCGAAAAATATAGGGTAATCTCTCTTCTACGCCACATAAGCAAGATATTTGCAAAGATGATAGAAAGAAGAGCAAGACGGACACGGGAAGCCCAAATAGGAAATAATCAGTTTGGGTTCAGGAGAGGAAAGAGCTGCACAGATGCAATATTTACATTGAGACAAAAATGCGAACGGTCAACAGAAATAAACTATGGGAGACTCTGTCAGATTATGGATTACAAGGCCCTCTCCTTAGTAACACCAAGGCCCTCTCCTTAGTAACACCAAGGCTTTAAATCAGGAAGGCTAGCGTGCAGTAAGAACAACAGAAGGTATGTCGGAGTGGTTCCCCTTTTCATCAGGCGTCAGACAGGGTTGTCTTCTCTTTGCTACTTATTTGAATAAAATCACACAGGAGACAAAAACAGAACAGGAAAGTAGCAACGAATTGCTCTTTGCAGGCGACCAATGTCTGATCTACTCCAATAATCGAAACATACAGAGTCATATTGACTCGCTTCACTTGAAATGTCAAAAGTACGATATGAATATCAACACATCAAAAGCAGATGTAATGAATATAGGTAGAAAGCATACCACACTTGATATTTATGTGAATTAAACAAAAATAAAGCCGGTACAAGAATGTAGGTATTTGGAAACAGTTTTTACTGAGGATGGCAGACTCGACAAAGAGATTAAGACGAGAATGCAGAGGGCAAACAAGGTCAAATACCAGCTGTCTCCACTACTAAGGCACCCCAAGATTTCACTCCAAGAAAAACAGCAGATGATAAATGGTATTTTCATCCCAACCCTGTGCTACCAGTGCCAGACATGGCATTGAATAAGGTCCAGGAACGAATATTAGCCACCTGCAAAATGTGGTGTCTACGAAAGATCACTAAGAACACCAGAAGAGACATAATTAAAAATATGAGTATTAGGGAGAAGGTTGGAACAATTCCCTGCCTACAGTACACAGATCAACAGAGAATGAATTGGTTTGGCCACGTTGTGAGAATGCAATCAGACCACATTATTCATGCAACCTTCTACAGGAGAACATCAGGAACAAGGACTAGAGGTAGACAGAGGAAAAGGTGGATAGACATCGTAAAAGAGGTCTGCCGTAAAATGAAGAAAAATATTACTCGAGCCACGAGAGAGGCGAAAGACAAATACACACCACGACACTGGGATACACCCGGTAGAAAGGGAAACGACAAAAGAAGAAGAAGATTCATTATTGTAACTTGTAGAGCAATAGTTAAAATTGTAACTTGTAGAACTATATTTATTATTGTAACTTGTAGAGCAATAGTTATTATTGTTACTTTTGATAGAATTTGCTCGAAAAGTTGCAGTGGACCGTCTCTTTCGTAACTACCCCCCCCCCCCTTTCCCCCTCCCCCGATAGAAGCAAAGCATCAGATGCTCCTAATGAGGGATTTCAACTTTCCAGATATCTTCTTCTTCTTCTTCGTACGCAGTCAGACAGTAACCATTATTTTTTCGAAAAAAGCGGCGGTCATCCTGAGGCTGTCGCCACTGTCATAGAGCTTGTCTTGCAGTTCCACTGGTGATGGCCACATCTGCTCTCTCTGATCCTCGTATGTCGGGCAGTTTTGCAGCAGATGTTCAGTGGTCATTTTACCAGTACCGCACGGGCATTCGTCGGTACCACCTATCTTCAATTTGTTGAATAGGTGGTACCTCAGTCTATTGTGGCCAGTGCGAAGTCTGAAGACAACGACCTGCTCTCTTCGGTTCAACTGGTAATAGGCATCGTTTTTGGTGTAACCAGTATGTTCGGTTTCCCATTTGGTCATGTATCTGGCTTTGATAAGCCGTTTTGACTCTTCGTACGTCATACTAGTATCTATTTGTGGTAGTCTTGCACCTTCTTTTGCCAGTCTGTCTGCCTCCTCGTTGCCTTGGATGTTGCAGTGTGATGGGACCCACTGTACCACTACCCTTTTTGGTGCGGACTGCTGGCACAGTTTGCAGAGTGCTGCTCTTAAGTCATTAAGCTCAGTGTTTTTCTGGCTTTTTAGCGCTGTGACTACGGAGAGAGCATCTGTAAGCAGGACTATATGGCTTTCATTTTCACTGTGTCTCACCATTTCAGATATAACTTTCCAGATATAAAATGGGATATCGCAGAAGCACTTGTAGAGTCAAAACCTTTTTTTAAGTGCATAACTTTACAATTTTTTTGACTCAACATGTAAAAGCAGCTACGAGAGGCAAAAACACACTCGACTTAGTTTTTACTACAGAAAAAAAAAATTATTGAAAACTTTACCGTTGGGGAACTGTTTGGCTCAAGTAACCATTAGATCTTCCGTTGGGATCTTATAACATGGAAAGAAGTAAACAAAAACACGCGAACATACGACTACTTTAAGGCAGAAGTTAAGAAGATGAAAGAGGCAGCGAGCCACATAATCTGGGAAGATATTGTGGGAGGAACAGAAGTTGAACAAGAGTGGAAGAGTTTTAAAACAGTTCTAGAAAAGCTAAAAGAGGAATGTGTTCCATGTAGGGAGGTAAACCCCAAGCGAAAAAAGGGGATAACTGGATTGGAGTGAAATGTAGAAGAGCTAAATAATAATCGTGTAAAAAATATTTATAGACGCAGGTAAATCAAAAGTAACATATTTAAAACGTTTGGACAAGCAGAATATAGCTCAGAAAGTGAATAAAACAACAAAAATAGACTTTGAAAAAACATTTGTTCAGAGGATCACGACTGACAGTAAAAGATTCTTTTCTTATGTTAGAAATAAACAAAGAACGAAAGACAAAGTAGGCCCTCTCATAGACAGCACAGGAAAAATAATAAGTGAGAATAGGGAAGCAGCTAATCTACTCAATCAGTACTTTGGCACAGTCTACACAAAAGAGGACTGCTCGGAGATTTAGGAGTCTATAGATATTTTTTCAAAGAGACATGAATACAGTGGGATTAAGATCAATCTGTATTACAGAAGAAAAGTTTTATTTTTTTAATTGGGGGTTTAACAGTGGATAAATGTCAAGGTCAAGAATGGTATTCATCTAAAATTGCTGTTTGAAATTAGAGACCAACTAACAAAGCCATTGGCTATATTATGTTCTCAATCACTTTCAAAAGGGATTGATCCACGGGATTGGAAAGATGCAGGAGTCATCCCCTTATTCCTAAAAGGAAAAAAATCAGATCCAGCGAATTATAGACCGGTGAGTTGAACGAACATAGTCTGTAAATTGCTAGAGTCAAAAATTTAAAAAAAACATTGTAATGCATTTAGACAAGTTTAATCTAATCAGAAACAGTCAGCATGGTTTTACTAGAGGGAGATCGTGCTTAACAAATCTATTAGAAATCATGGAGGAGGTTACTAAAATGATGGATAAAGCGGAGCCAGTAGATGTTATTTATCTAGATTTTGCAAAGGCCTTTGATAGAGTGCTTCATCAAAGATTATTTCGAAAGTTAAATCACATGAAATATGTGGGGAAGTTGCCAAATGGATTGAATGTTGGTTAACTAGTAGAAGGCAGAGAGTGGGCATAAATAAGGAGTACTCTGAGTGGTGTGAAGTAAAAAGTGGAGTGCCACAGGGCTCGGTTTTTGGGACCAATTGTGTTCTTCATATATAAACGGTTTAGGGATTGACATAAGATCCATGGTTTAAAAATTTGCTGATGACACAAAAGAGAAGTGGATATATTGAGATCGGTTTTAGATAAAATTCGAGAATGGTCTGTAGGCTGGCAAATATAGTTTAATGTACATAAATGTGCAGTCATCCACATGGGTAGATCCAATATGGAACATAATTACAGAATGGGAGAGAACAATATTAGAATGATGGAAAATTAAAAGGACCTAGGAGTTATAATAGATCATACTGATAAGGTGAGTGAGCAAGTCCAGGTAGCAGTGAAAAAAGCAAATGCAATGTTAGGTATGATAAAAAGAAATATTAAACATAGGAGCAAGGAAGTGATCGTCAAACTGTATAACGCTTTATTTAGAACTTGATTGGAGTACTGTGTACAGGTGTGGAGTCCTTATCATAGAGGGGACATAAACATGCTGGAAAGAAAACAAAAAAGAGCGACAAAGCTGAAAGTGGGATTCCAGAATGACAGTTTTGAGGAACGACTCAGACCTACAGTGTCTAGAAGAAAGAAGAATTCGAAGTGACTTAATACAGGTTCATAAGATAATCAAAGAAAAGGATAAATTAGACTATAACAAGTTTTTCAAAATACAACCATCTACAAAAACAAGAGTGCATAGCTACAAATTATATAAAGAAAGGTCCAAATTAGATATTAGGAAATATTTTTTAAGTCAAAGAGTGGTGAATGCGGGGAATACATTTCCACAGGAAGTAGCGGAGGCATGGACAATTAATGCATTACAAAATATATTGGATGCATATAGCTTTTAGAGCAAGGTAATGTAAATTAAACTGGTTGTATACAGACTCTGCAGAGTATTTTAAACCAGTACAAAGATCTTAAGTTAAGTTAAGTGGATCAATTGAAATTCATACTTAGCTCGAGGGCCGTTAAAAAAGAGGCAGAGAGTATGATTTGGTCTGCGGACCGTAGTTTGCAGTCCCCTGGTCTATTATGTTAACGGTAAAGTACATATGGTCATTGATATGTCCCATCAAAGGTGATATGTGCACCAGCATACCAGCTGTTTCGTTACCATGAAATAAAAATATCCAGATCGTACATCGACTAAAGGCGGAATAAAATATACGTCAATTTGTTGTCTCTTTGTTGTCAATTTGTTGTCATAAAATATGTGTGTGTTATGCCGTTTTCATTGTGTGCAGACCGACGCCCTTTTCAATCTGCTGCATAATTTTTGTTTATTATATGAGATACACGTTGACAATGATACTGACATATATTACATACTAACCTAACGATAATAGGAACTCGTATCAGACAAAGGAAATTTACCTTCAGTGACCTACTTTAGTGTCAAGGACGCAGGTCGCTGGTATGTCATTTGTGCACTCTCGACAGCGCTATATCTCTTTGTGGTTGGTATAATAATAGCTGGATATTTAGAACATGTATAGAAAGTCAAGTTCACATTGTTCTCAATGAGGAAGTGATTGTTAGAGGCTTCATTGTACTAACCCACAGCTTTTAAAAAGATAAGGTAAAGTGGCGAGTACCCAGAGTGGATCCCTGGGTGAGGTCCAAAGTTACAAGCACTGACAGCAGGTAGAGACTCATAGGTGCTGATTCCATCAAGGTCAGTGACCCAAAACTGACCTAGCCACTATTCAGGATCCAAGTAGGGGCCCTAGAAACAGTCTGGATCCATGTAGATTGACTAAATCATTAAGGATAGAAGAAAGAGGGAAGGCAAACCGATTCCTCCAAAATGGCGCGCTGAAATCAGATGTCTCAGTAAAACAGGTGCCGATATCGCAGCCTCGCTGTAAACTACAACGCCTCCAACGTCCTATTCAGAATAAACGCCGAAGAACAAGCAGATACACTCCGACACTCCGAAGTGTCAATTATAAGCTGGTTTGGTTCACCCTGGTCGTAACACTGAGCTACTTCACGTCTTTATACTGGTTTACAAGACTTTGCAGAGTCTGTATACAACAAGTTTCTTTTACATTCACTTGATCTAAAAAATACCTATGCGCATCCAATCTATTCTCGAATGCATTAATTGACCCTGACTCCACTATTTCCCGTGTCAACGCCATCCCAGCCTTCACCACTATCTGACTAAAAACATAATTCCTGGTATCGAATCTGTACCTTTCTTGAATTAATTTGCAGCTGTGCCCTCTTGTTCTTGTAGGAGGCTGTATTTGGAAAAACTTGTTATAGTTTGACTTGTTTTGGCTTCGTTCGTTCTCAATCTCCCGCTACCAAACTCTGAAAAGGGCTTTATTAGCAGAATGTAGTCCAGAAAACGGAATGCGTTGTGTTATAGATTACAGGTTGACTGCGATATTTGCACCTTTCGGTCCGACACATCCGACTTCAGCAAGCATTTTTTGAGTACCGGGTTAGCATTCCCTCTTCGATCTCTTCTCTTTAGCCTGCCTGTCCTGTTGCAGCCTATTAGCCAGGATCACTGCGTGGAGGTGTAGAAGGGTCTTGGCAGCTCTGGTTCGCTGGCCCTGACGCTAGCAGTCAGCTATGGGTACATGACCACTGCATCTTGATCTCGTTGTTATAGTTTAATTTATCCTGTCCTTTGGTTATCTTATAAATATGTATTAAGTCTTAATTCTTTTATTTTCTAGCCGGTTTGCTTTTTATTGCCACGCACATTTGTCACCATACACTGTCTGCATTCTGCGATGAATGTCAACTGGTCGACATACTGTTAGAAACCGAATTACCGCTCGCTGATCAACTCTGGACGGATTCTGTTTCCCACCAGCCATGTGTTCAATGGTATGCTTATGAAATTATAAGTCGGAGGATAATGACATTTTGCAAACTTGACGGTTGATATGTGCTGTTTACATTAGAAGTGACGTCATCATGCCCATGGTACGTATGTTCACTTGTTGCAGTTTGGTCCGGTTCCATTTGAACACGCTTCGTACAGTGCAAGGCTCTACATTACGATCACTACCATGGGGATTACACTGTCGATCTCCACCTCGTTGATACCGCCTGTGTCCAGGACGACATGGTGAGGTTTTGATCCTTCTGTTTCTCATGACACTGGCTATTCTTCGCTTACCTGAGGTAAGATAAAATACTAAAGGTTGCAACAATTAGTTAATTAGTCATTCCTTTGAGTGATTATTGCAGTCTGTCTCTTAACTCTAGACTCCTATTTCATCATTTGAAGCGCCGGTTTCATAGTAATTTATCTTACATAATGAGGTTGCTAACCTCCATAAACAACCCTTCCATGGACTTTTACAACAGAGTTTAAATATTACAGTCACCCTATTCTTAACAGCTCTGGTACTGCTTGTGTGAAGCTGAACATTATATTATCAAATATGTCCTTCAATTTGCAGTAGAATAGGCGCAAACCTACGCTTTGAAATAACTTATCCAGCTTATACTTAATCCTGATATGGCTAACAAAAATAATTAACCGCCTAGGCGACCAAGGCCTATGGCGTGAATCGTTTGTGCTCGAATGGTGGTGGAGGTACATGAGGCCGACAGTTCTGATGAGGAGTGGGCTCTATGAATCAATCAGGTGTTACGTGGACCACCCACGTGTGACGCGCGACAACATGTTGGTAGAGATTCAACAGTCAGGTGTAAGATCTGGCGAGCTGGGATATCCTGGGGGAAGCAGACCGGGACATCTTAGATGAGGCGGGTCGGGATATTTTGGGGGAGGTGGGCTGGGATATCCTGGAGGAAGCAGGCCGGGACATCTTGGATGAGGCGGGCCGGGACATCTTGGATGAGGCGGGTCGGGACATTCTGGGGAAGGTGGGCTGGAACATCCTGGAGGAAGCAGGCCGGGACAGCCTTGGGGAGGCGGGGGAGGTGGGACAGCTTGGATGGGTTGGTTCGGGACATTCTGGAGGAGGCCGGTCGGAATAGCTTGGGGCAGGGGGCCTGGGACATCTTGGAGGAGGCGGGTCGAGACATTCTGGGAGAGGCATTCTGGGACATCCTGAGGGGGGGGGGGGGCAGGGCATCATAGGAAAGGCAGACAAGGCATGCTGTGGGAGTCTGACCACTTGAAAAAAGGTAAAAGGTCTGCGTCTGTCCATCATTGAAAGGATACTCTTCAAATGAGTTTGCCGGACAATCTCAGTGTTGGTAACCTGGTCATACCAGTGGATTCCAAGGATGCTCCTCTGATCTGCGTGTATGGAAGGCTTCAAGGCTTTTCTGATCTCTTTGCGAGACCATTCAAGTTTCAGATTCACACAGAAAGGCTGGAATGGCGCAGGATTTGTAAAGGCGTATCTTAGTTTCCAGGAAGAGCCTCTTTTGCGACCATACTCTATACAGTGTGTTTATATACGGGTCTGTCATACCGATCGTCCGGACAGTGCCATGGCCTGCTGGCTATGTAACAATGTTCACATATAAATGATATTTGAAGGTGCAGAAATGTCCCAAACTGGCTAGATTATCTACAATTATATTTTATTTGCATTCTGGAAATGCTGGGGATATAGGTGGGGGAGGGTGGGGCAGGAGTGAGAGAGGGTGGCCAAGTGGTTTGAATCAATTCTAACGGGTGGGAAGGGGAGAGGAAACTAGCGTCCGATCAGCAAAGACATGAGGACTGGTACAAGTGTCTAAAACAGATGGGGTTTGGTACAATATAGTGTCTAAAACAGATGGGGGCCTGGTACAATGTAGTGTCTAAAACAGATGGGGTTTGGTACAATGTAGTGTCTAAAACAGATGGGGTCAGGTACAATGTAGTGTCTAAAACAGATGGGGGTCTGGTACAATGTAGTGTCTAAAACATATGGGGTCTGGTACAAGTGTCTTAAACAGATGGGGTCTGGTACAATGTAGTGTCTAAAACAGATGGGGTCTGGTACAATGTAGTGTCTAAAACAGATGGGGTCTGGTACAATATAGTGTCTGAAACAGATGGGGGTTTCGTATAATGTAGTGTCTGAAATAGATGGGGTTTGGTACAATGTAATGTCTAAGACAGACAGGGTTTGGTACAATGTAATGTCTAAAATAAATAGGGTCTGATACAGTGTAGTGTCTAAAACAGATGGAGTTTGGTACAATGTAGTATCTTTTTCTTCTTCTTCTTCGTTCGTTCTCAATCTCCCACTACCAAACCCTGAAAGGGTAAGTAGCAGAATGTAGTCCAGAGAACGGAATGCGTTGTGTTGTAGTTTACAGCTTGGCTGCGATATTTGCACCTTTCGGTCCAACACATCCGACTTCAGCAAGCATTTTTAAAGTACCGGGTTAGCATTCCCTCTTCGATCCCTTCTCCTTAGCCAGTCTGCCCTGCTGCAGTCTGTTATCGAGGATCACCGCGTTGAGGTGTAGAAGGGTCTTGGCAGCTCTGGTTCGCTGGCCCTGACGCTAGCAGTCAGCTATGGGTCACTGACCACTGCAGCTCATGCGCTGCTCAGCATCTTGATCCCCAATGTAGTGTCTAAAACAGATGGGACCTGGTACACTGTAGACTTTACCACAGATGAGACCTGGTACAATATAATGTCTAAAACATTGGGGCCTGGCACAATGTAGTGTCTAAAACAGATGAGGTCTTGCACAGTGCAATGTTTAAAACAGTTGAGGCCTGTTACAATGTAATGTCAAAAACAGATGAGGTCTGGTACAATGTAATGTCTAAAACAGATTAAGCCTGATAGAATGTAGTTTCTAATTAAGATGGAGACTAGTAAAATGAAGTGTCTAAAACACATATGACCTGGCACAATGAAAAGTCTAAAACAGATAGGGCCTGGTACAATACGTGTCTAAAACACGCAGGGCCTAGTACGAGGTAGTGTCTAAAACATATAGGGTCTGGCATTATGACGTGTCTAAAACAGATGAAGCCTGGGCCAATGAAGTGTCTAAAACAGATGAGGCCTGGTACAATGTAGTGTTCAAAACAGATGAGGACTGGTACAATGTAGTGTTCAAAACAGATGAGGACTGGTACAATGTAGTGTCTACAACAGATGATGCCAGGTAGAATGTAGTCTCTAAAACACATAGGGACTGGTACAATGAAGTGTCTAAAACACATAGGGACTGGTACAATGAAGTGTCTAAAGCACAAATCAACTGGTACAATGTAGTGTCTAAAACAGATGGGGCTTAGTACATCGATGTCTTAACAGCAGTCTTATCTGGGAGACTCTTTTTGAGTAAAAGTGTTTTTGGAAAGGAATGGACAGTTCCCTTTCGTCTATTAACGTGTTACTGACAAAGAAGTATATTGTTATTGTTATTATTATTGTTATGGTTATTATTATTGTTATTATTATTGTTATACCCGAAGTCTGGGCATGACATGATTAGGCCTCCTCCCTTTTGTCTCGATTTTCAGAAACGGCTCTCATCACATCCCCAGAGCTGCAACGTTATAGAACAGGGTGGTCAGATCGATAAGAAATCTACCAAAAATACCGTTACGAAGGACGATAAAAACTAGAACGGAAATTGAAAACCAGAAGGGAGAAAAGGAACATGCCCGGCAAAGTCTAATCAATGACGAAACCTGAATAGGAAGTCTCTATCTGCTTTGTCCGCCAACGTTCACAATTCCAATTTAAAAAAGTTGAATTAGAATTATTATTTTATCACTAAACAAAACAAAACAAAACACGCAGGCACACATACTCACACCCCCACACACACACCCACACACACACCCACACACACACCCACACCAACCCCCACACCACACAAATCCCCACTCCCTCTCACACACACACACATACACTCATATACTCTCACGCACACATTCACACAAACACACTGACAAACACTCATACACACTCGCACTCAGACACACACACTCATACACACATACATGATGGCACTCACACGCACGCCCACACACGCACGCACACACACATATGCGCACACACACGCGCACACACGCGCACACGCACGCATGCACACACATACGCGCGCACACACACACGCACACACGAACACACGCACACACATGCACGCACACACGCGCACACACACACACACACACACGCGCACATGGAGAAGACAACCTGGCTAGGCCACTTTGCAATTACTTTAAATTTCCAGAACAGAGCTAACCAATTATGCCCCAAAGGATGTCTAAGCTGAGATCATCAAGCTTTGCCGCTGTAAATCTCTGGAAGAACTGTCTCCGCTTAACTCAACAGCTTTATACTGGTTTAGAAGACTATGTATAGTTTGTGTTCAACTTGTTTTTCTTATATTCACTTGATCTAAAAATACCTATGCACATTCAATTATTTCTGGAATGCATTAATTGACACTGCCTCCACTATTTCAAGGGCAATTCATTCCAAGCATTCACCACTCTCTGCTATATATTTCCTGGTATCTGATCTCTCTTTAATTAAGTTGTGGCTGTGCCATCTTGTATATGTAGGCTGCTGTATTTTGAAAAACTTTTTATAGTCTAATTTATTCGTTCCTTTGATTATCTTTTAAGCTTGTATCAAGTCACCTTGAATTCTTTTGTGTTCTAGAAACTGTAGACCGGTTTTTCTCTTTCCTCATAACTGTAATTCTGAAATCACACTATCAATTTCGTGGCTCTTCTTTGAATCCAGACCTGTACACAGTACTCCAATCTAGGTCTAACTAAAGCTTTGTTCAGTTTGGCAATCACTTCCTTGCTCCTATGTTTAATATTTCTTTTTATCATACCTAACATTGCATTTGCGTTTTTCATTTCTACTTGGACTTGCTCACCTGTTAGATCTATTATAACCCATAGGTCCCTTTCCATTTCTATCATTCTAATATTGTTTTCCCCAATTCTGTAATTATGTTCCATATTGGATCTACCCATGATGGTTTGTTGCACAACTGAATATAACCATCATTTCTACACACCTTACTTTGATCTTAGTTTTTATTTATTTATTATTTATCTACATTAAACTCCATTTGCAGATCTCAGACTATTCACGAATGTTATTTAAATCCAATTTGAATATATCCACCTCTGCTTTAGATGCGACCCTGCTGACATAGGTTTCTGTCATCTACGAATGTTGCAATCATGGATCGGAAATCATTGTGCAAACCGTTTATATATATCAAGATATATAACTATGTCCGTCTTCACAAGGTGTCGTCGGTCAATGACTTTTGAAATTAACGCTGACTGTATCTTTACCCGCTGGTTTTTTTTTGTTGTTCTTTCCTCTTCATTATTTTCAAATAAACCAAAAGTTCGTTATTTCCTTCCCAGTTCTCCAAAGGGTGTGATGTTCCTTTCCCCTGCCGTGTTTCGCATTGCTTTGTTTTGAACTCTACTTACTTTGATTTCTCGGTTTCTCTCTGTTTATATTTTCCCCAACAGAACCCAGATCAAATCCTTCCTTGAATGCGCCTCGTTTCTCTCTATCTATGTTTTCCACGACAGAACCCAGATCAAATCCTTCCTTGAACGCACCTCGTTTTTCTCTATCTGTTTTTCCCATGTCAGACCCCCGATCAAACTTTACTAAATTCCATATTATTGCATTATTTTTGGCAAAGAAGAGACTGACAGACTGTCAACAGAAGATGAGAAGCAACCTCAACATGATATAGGTCGAATGTATGAAGGGGCCAAGAGATTTACCAAGTATAGATACATTAACAAGTGGCAAGCACAGTACACTGCCCATGAACTAAACAACGCATATTGCCAGCTTAACAGAGGGGAGCAGGTAGTAATCTTTAGAATCCGCACAGTTCAAAGCAGGCTTAGATATCATCTGTTCAACAAACTAAGAATAGGACATACAGATGAATGTGCCTGCGGCACTGACAAGATGGCTGCTGAGAATCTGATACAAAAAGTGTCAACGTACCAGGAACAGAGAAAGTACTTGTGGCCATCACTAATAAATTTCCTGGACAAGCTATATGGAAATAATAATAACATCAGGCTGGCCAATGCGTTCTATAGATATGAGGCGTGTTCAAATGAAACCGGACCTAATCGCACCAAGTGAACATACGTGCGATACGCACATACCAACCGTCAAGTTTAAAATATTTAATTATCCTCCGAGTCATAGTTTTGTCAGCAGACCGTTGAAAACATGACTGGCGGGATAGGGAATCGGTCCAGAGTTGATCAGCGAGCAGTGATTCGGCTTCTAACAGCTGAAGGATGGCGACCAGATGACATTCATTGCAGAATGCAGGCAGTGTGTGTGTGGACAACAGTGAAGACAGTAATGAAGGATCTTCCGAGACCAGGTCAGGCGCATATTGTTGCGTCAGAAGATGCCATCGTCAAATTTGAGGCAGCAATTCGAGTGGACCGTCGCCAAAGGCTACGTTCGCTATCAGAGAGATTCGCTGTGTGGCTAGGGACAGTTCTTCCTTTTGGTAGTTAGTCAGCAGCCAAAGGTACCCGTTGTAAACACACCTTCCGATACTCGTTTCTTGCTAACCAGCATTTCAGCTGTTAGAAACCGAATCATCGCTCGCTGATCAATTCTGCACGGAATCCGTATTACACCGCCATGTTTCCAGTGATACTATCTAGAAGTGCAGATGGGCTGGAGCAGCTAATATCATCCGTAAATGGACATGATCAAAACTTGTTTATAAACGTAAATAAAACAAAGATAATGACCACCGATAAAACACAATGTCAGCATAAATTTACAGTGGGTGGTGAGGAAATAGATCAGGTCACACATTTTGAATATCTGGGCTCCAGAATTGACAAAAATGGTGACTGCTCGAAAGAAATCAGAAGAAGACTAGCTATGGCAATGCAGAGACTGAACAGCCTGAAGAAATTATGGCAGGGCACCAACAAAACGATAAAAGTCAAAGTCTTGAGAGCCTGTGTTTTTCCTGTGGCAGCTTATGACTGCGAATCATGAACGATTACCAAAACTTCCTGACAAAGAATCGAATCCTTTAAGTCAAAATGTTACAGAAAGATCCTCAGAATACCATGGACAGAGAAAAGAACAAATGTAGACATTCGGCAAGAGCTGAGCATAGAGGAGAACTGATTTATCAATTCCATGTTTCTAGAAAATGCAAATAATTTGGTCACATCAAGAGACAGAACGGTCTCGAGAGGATGGTGATGGAAGGTATGGTGCCAGGCAAAAGAGGAAGGGTAAACCAAGAAGACGATGGCGCCAAGATATCCAGAAATGCCTGAGTATGACTGGCGGAGGCTGCTGGAGTTTTGGCAAGAGAACGAGTTTCTTTCAGACAGACTGTGATTGGGGCGACGTTCTATAAAGGACACGCTACATGATGATGATGTTTTCAACGTCTGCTGAGCAAACTATCAGTCGAAGGATAATGACATATTGCAAAGTTGACGGCTGGTATGTGTTGTTTACATCAGAAAAAACGTCATCATGCCTATCGTAGATATGTTCACTTGGTACAGTTAGGTCCGGTTTCATTTGAATACGCCTCGTATATTCAAGTGGGCCCATGAAACGTACGGGGGAAAGTAAACAGTAAACCGGAACAGTTGCCCCAAAATTTAATTTTCATCCTTTGACATTTAGTTGACTTCCCAAATTTGATGTCAAAAGTCAAACTGCTTTGGATTAAAACAAATATACACGGGCGATAAAGCAGGCAGAGATGTCATACCTGGTGTGAATTATAAGACGATTAATAGCTAATCGCATTTGATATCTGTCTGCAGCTGCATGTTCGCTAAACAAACTGTCAATCAAACGATCACTGAAGGTCAGTGACCTTCTTGCGAATAGAGGTCAGTGATTGTAGCGGAGAATCCAATACTTACAAATGTAATGTAATTAAAGTGTAGAGAGATGGCTGCTGAGCAGGGCAGAGGTAGAACGCCCGCTCCTCATGGCTTTAAGTCCGAGTTTGGTCCACGGTTATCAATACGACTCAGTTGATCAAATTGCAAATTGCTACCTGGCCTACTGATGTAGATGAAATTTGACGAGAAACGGAACTGGCCAACTCATCACATAAATCACGTTTAGACCTAGTACACTGAAGACTAACATTTTGTCGCTGACAGCAGTTTCTGCTATGGGATTATACTTTACATTAATTTACTAATTCGTCCACTTGGGGCATTTAGCTCCGTTGGAAGCTTAAGTTACCTTTCTTGACATTGGTGTGTTACTGTAAGTCCGTGTTATTATTGTGGGATTTTAGTTATGTTGTTAATCCATTTGTCACGCGGTCTTCCTCTTGAGTTTAAGTTAGTAAGGACAATCATTAAGTAACGTCAATTTTATTATAAAGTACATGGAAGAGTGTATACAACGAACAAAATGGCTCATTAGCAATATTCTATGTAGGGATTGTGAATATAAACATAAGACGCATACGCAATATAGCGTACAACATGGCCGTCTAACTTTCGACTTGCACTGTGGAAGAACAACGAGGCGTTATTTAGTTGTTTATTGTTGTCAGAGGATATGAAACCTTCTTAAATCTACAGAGAAATGAAGTTTCTGTATGGAGATAGTTGTTTATGTCAGAGGAGGATGAATGAATCGGTAGAACTATTTCAAAACGTAAAACACAATGCCATTGCTATACCGAGGCGTGGGAGACCATCAAGCCGGGCAACTGACACAGTGAAACAGCAGATCAACCAGCTAGTCCGTAACAATAGACAAGTCTCTATTGATGAAATAGCCGTAGATTTCAACATGAGTCATTTCGCTGCGCAAATCTAATTGTCCATGATGACCTCGGATGCAGATAAGTGTGAAGCAGATGGGCATCAAGGCAAATAACCACGAGGTAATAGAGACGGCATAAAATTGATTAAATGACTTTTGTTAATAGGACATCTACAAGCTAGTGGACAGGTGGAACAAGTGTGCTGGCGTGCCTTTTGTTGTTGTTGCTTAGATGTTTGCCTCACTAGTTTCTACTGGCGGAGGCGCGCCATTTTCCACCCCAGACCGTAGTCAATTGGGCGATATCAGGACGCATAGACCAGTGCTTGGATGCATGTGTGCGTCTGTATGTACCTATGCTAGGTTTGTGCGCCCTCAGAAGCTAGCCCAACCAAAGTGCAATGGAAGGGCCTTACCACGAGGGCGCGTGTGAAAGTTGTGCAAGGGTGTGACTGTGGGACAGAGTCAAATGAAACAGAGTGAGGGAGAGAAGAGAGAGAAGGGGAAGAGTGGCCCCTAGGGTGAGCAATGATCTTCTGGCTGGCGGGCCTGGAGATTGTCGAAACATAAAATACAACTAATTTCTGGTTCGCATTCTTGTACAAATGATATTAATTAAGTTACTGTGACTAAATCACTGACACTTGAAAATCTTTCTTGTGATGTAATCGCACAGTGGTAATTGATTATGTTGCATTTTCAGGAAATGTGCGAAACACTTCAACTTAACTTACTGTCTTTACACTGCTTTAGAAGACTCTGTAGAGTTTGTATACAATCAATTTCTTTTTACTTCCCTTGATCTAAAAACTATTGAGTATACTATCTATTTTTAATGCATCAATTTACCCTGCCTCCGTTACTCTGGAAATGCATTCCGAGCATTCACAACTCTCTTTGCAAAAACAGTATTTCCTAAAATGTAATGCAGACCTATCTTTAAACAATTCGTAGCTTTGTCCACTTGTTCTTGTAGCTGATTGTACTTTGACAAACTTCATATAGTCTTATTTATCCTTTCCTTTGATTATCTTATAAACCTGTATTAAATCATTTCCAAGTCTTCTCAATTCTAGACATCGTAGACCGTCTTTCTGAGTCTTTCTTCGTAACTATAATCCTGGAATCCCACTATCATCTTTGTCGGTCCTTTTTAAAAATTCTTTCCAGCATGTCTATATCACCTCTAAGATAAGGACTCCACACCTGAACACAGTGTTGCAAGCTATGTCTAACTAATTCTTTTAAATAGTTTGATTATCACTTCATGCATAGATATGTACTCTGCACATGGATTCATCATCATCTGTTGATCAGTTCTGGAACTGGTTGTAAGGTTGTCTGAGTATGCCTCTACATTTGGCTCTTTCATCTGCAGTTCTCTTCATTGCAGCATAAGTTGGTAATGTCCCTGCATGCCTGAGATATACATATTAGTCTTGATCGCCCCGTTCCTCTCTTGCCTTGAATCTTGTCCTCTAGTGGTCTTCCGTAGAAGACTTTCATGTTACATATTGTGACCCAGCCAACTCAACCGACGTGTTTTGTATCATATGCAATATTTGTCTTTGTGTGCCCACATTATTGAGTACATTATCATTGGATCTTCTTTCTGTCCAGCTCACTCATCCCATTCTACGGAAGCACCACATTTCAAACGCTTCCAAGCTTTTTTCATCTGTCTTTGCTATAGTCCAGGTTTCAGATCCATACAGTGCAATTGGCCATAAATGAGTGGCGATTATTCTTGTTCTCAGTTCTATCCTAGTATTCTTCAAGGTCACTGACGCCCTTTCTGGAACTTGAACAAACGATTGTTTCTTCAAATATTTATAAAGTCATTATTTCTAATGAAGTCTCCTCCCGGTTACATCAAAGCCGTTTCACTTCACATGTTTTGGTGGGACGGCGTGGCCTAATGATTAAGTGACACGGCTCACAATCCAAAGGTGCTTGGGTTAGATCCCCATAACAGCATCGGCCGTTACCCCGGGGAAGCAATTCCTTAGCAAATGCAGGAGGAAACAGAACCTTACATAAAATGCATGCCAAAGTCGGATACACTGGGCCGACAGGCCTAAAATAAAAACCGCAGTACAACGCACACCGCCTTAAGGAAAAGAGAAATAAGGCGAACGCAAAAAAAACAAAAAACAAAACAACAACACAAAGAAAGAAAAAAACATGTTTTAGTGTTCGTCGTCTGTGCATTTGATGATGACAACGTTTGACACTGGCAGCAAAATGTTGGTAACAATAAACAGTTCATCACTAATTACTTTGTTGCCAAGGTGATATTCTGGTGTGTCAGAAATGGTTAGAGCAGACTCGTCGCAACACAGGCTTTACGACATAAGGTCTCGATTTCGGTATCGATTTTCAGTTAAAATGCTTCCAGGTATTGGAACTCTTCTACCTGTTGCATTAGATATAATCTGAAGATGAACACAGCAAAGAAAGAGACAATGAGAATCAGCAGGAAAAAGTCGACATTAAATTTTCAGGTGAAAAAGCAAAGGCTTCCGTCCATCGTAGACGACGATGTCATAATTAATTTTGCGAGCGCTATTTTTAGTAAGGATTAACTGCGCTACTTTTTATCCTCACTCTCTCGTCTCGTGCCACCCGACCCCAGTGGCAAGTCAAGAACAAGCCCACTAGGAAGCGACTACGAGATGCAAGGGGACTCCGCATCAAGCACCCTTGAAAAAAGACGGCAAAGTTCGGAGTCGAACCCAAACCACCTGATTCAGGTGAAAAACACAGAGCTTAATCAGGTAAGAGAATTAAAATACTTGGGTAACCTGATCCCACAAGATGGAAGGACGGACACATAGGTACATCAAGAATTCGAAAAAAACAAATACGATATCCTATCAACCCTCACCGTCCTTAAGACACAAACACATCACAGTAGGGACAAAGACACAGCTGATAAATAGTATTTTTATATCAACTCTCTTCGGCCAGTGTCAGACATGGATTCTTACAGAGACGTAAGCGAGAAAAATCATTTAATGCGAAATGGGGTGTTTGATGAAAGCGGACGAGGTTACAAGGGTGGGCAAAAGCTCAATGAAGGAATTAGACAGAAGGTGCGTCCAATATCCTTCATGGATTACACGGAAAGGGAGACAATAAAATGGTTCGGTGGATACCTGGTAAAAATACCCTCGACGTCTAGAAATGTTTCTGACACACGAAAGAAAACTACACCTCTCTACGGCGTCTAGGGTCATATCTGGTACACGATAGAAAACTACTCCTCCCCAGGACACGTCTGGCACACTAAAGAAAACTACACCTCTATACAATACGCAGGGCAGACCAAAGAAAACTACACCTCTACACAACACGCAGGGCAGACCAAAGAAAACTACACCTATACACAACACGCAGGGCAGACCAAAGAAAACTACACCTATACACAACACGCAGGGCAGACCAAAGAAAACTATACCTTCCCACGTCCTCCTAACAACACATCTGCCACACCACAGAAAACTGCACCTCCCCACGCCTCCTAGCCACACATCTGTTTAAATTGTTATTGTCCTTGATATCTCACTGTGTTGAACAACACTTGAAAGTATTGCTTCCATCTCTGTTGTGTTACATAATACTAATGTTTGCCTAGGCCCCTACGGCCCGTAGCGTCGATCGACCACTACCAAGTCCAACTTCTAAGGCTTGTAGCCAGACCTCGCTTAATGCCGAAGGCGACACTGCAATCTATCAGATGCATGTAGAACGGGGGGCGGCCCCTCCCGTGTCGCAAGCTGGCCGGTGGGACACCGTTGTTACACTTTGCTGACTTGGACATTATCTGGTGAGCCGGAACTTCCTGTCCAGTCATAAGACGTGACCAATCACAGACAGGCGGCGACGGGAGAGAGTGTTAGAGCTGGATGAAGAAAAGACTCGTCTTGCATTACGGACCAGCTCGAACCACCGGATAGGTTGACGTCTAACAGCATATGAAGAAGAAGAAGAAGAACCACCAGATACCGCGGATGAGACACTGGTGATGCAGACAAACGACATCGAGTCTTGTTATGTCCTCTTTAATTCGGGTCTAAGTCTCTGAACCACACAGGAGGACACGTCTGATAAAAACGAATTTTGGATCGGAGGGAGAGTCTGCCATTACTCTAGACACCGACGAAGGTCGTTCATAGCGGAGGCATCAATCCGATCCGAATGGCAGGTGCATTGCGTCCATCGGATGAGAAAGAACTCCCCAGGTATGTGAATTCATTGGTGCACTCTACTGTGTGACCATGGACAACTATGCTGTGAGGATTCTGAATTGTTATCTTGGCCAAAGATATTGATAGGCTTGTTAAATATTGGGGAGGCATCTGTATAATTAATGATTAAAGTATGATTGATACTTACATGAATATGTACGGTCAGGTGCTGGAGGGAATCCTTGCTAGACGAGTTGCCAGTGAGCTGGAAAACACAGGTCAATTTCCAGACACGCTAGGCGCATACAGACCTGGAAGACACAGCTACCAATGCAGCTGTCTTGGTATACGATATATATGAAGGCTTCCAGACAAAAGAGGAAACTGTCGTCGCGACTATCGACCTGGGAGATGTCTACAATAGGGTTAACTAGGGCAAACTAATCGACTTATTAGGTGACCTCAGTATTGATCTTTGGATCGTCCGTTGGGTTGAACGTTCTTTATGTCAAGAAGCGTCGCTCTAAAGTACGTGGACGTCAGAGATCAGAACCATAGCGACATGACATCTTCCAAGCTCTCGTCTGTCTCTTGTACTTTGTAATGTGTACGCTTGAAAAATTGCACAGGTAGAGGTAACTATACCTGGTAGGGTCCTCACATATGGAGGCAACTGTACCTGGTAGGGTCCTCACATATGGAGGCAACTATACCTGGTACGGTCCTCACATATGGAGGTAACTGTACCTGGTAGGGTCCTCACATATGGAGGTAACTGTACCTGGTAGGGTCCTCACATATTGAGGTAACTGTACTTGGTAGGGTCCTCACATATGGAGGTAACTGTACCTGGTAGGGTCCTCACAGATGGAGGTGATTGGGCCTGGTAGGGCCCTCACATATATAGGTAACTGTACCTGGTAGGGTCCTCACATATGGAGGTAACTGTACCTGGTAGAGCCAGGAAATCAATACATGTAAGGCCAATATTGTCTGGTTCTCCCTAAACAATAAGTTGGTCTCAGATACACCACCAGGGGGAACCTGCATGAGCACCAACATTGGAAGAGGACATGACATGACATACCTGGGTGTCACATTCGACAGAAGACTCTCTTTCAATAGACATGTTGACAATGGGCAAAGAGGGAAATCAATGCAATCAAAGTCAGGCGGCCACAGTCATGCAACAATGGACTCTCCTCCTGTTGATGCAAGCACTGGTTTTGTCTGTCCTGGACTACGGTCTTGGGTTACTCACGCTATCACAGACACATCTGGATAGATTGGAGAGAATCCAGAACGAGGCCATGAGAGCAGGGATGCACTAGAGATACTCCCATTGGTGCCATGAGATTCCTGCTTGATTTGCCAAGCATCAAGTAGCGCAGGTAAAGGTGGGCCATCAAGTAGCGCAGGTAAAGGTGCGACATCAAGTAGCGCAGGTAAAGGTGCGACATCAAGTAGCGCAGGTAAAGGTGTGACATCAAGTAGCGCAGGTAAAGGTGTGACATCAAGTAGCGCAGGTAAAGGTGCGACATCAAGTAGCGCAGGTAAAGGTGCGACATCAAGTAGCGCAGGTAAAGGTGTGACATCAAGTAGCGCAGGTAAAGGTGCGACATCAAGTAGCGCAGATAAAGGTGCGACATCAAGTAGCGCAGGTAAAGGTGCGACATCAAGTAGCGCAGGTAAAGGTGCGACATCAAGTAGCGCAGGTAAAGGTGTGACATCAAGTAGCGCAGATAAAGGTGCGACATCAAGTAGCGCAGGTAAAGGTGCGACATCAAGTAGCGCAGGTAAAGGTGCGACATCAAGTAGCGCAGGTAAAGGTGCGACATCAAGTAGCGCAGATAAAGGTGCGACATCAAGTAGCGCAGGTAAAGGTGCGACATCAAGTAGCGCAGATAAAGGTGCGACATCAAGTAGCGCAGGTAAAGGTGCGACATCAAGTAGCGCAGGTAAAGGTGTGACATCAAGTAGCGCAGGTAAAGGTGCGACATCAAGTAGCGCAGATAAAGGTGCGACATCAAGTAGCGCAGGTAAAGGTGTGACATCAAGTAGCGCAGGTAAAGGTGTGACATCAAGTAGCGCAGGTAAAGGTGCGACATCAAGTAGCGCAGGTAAAGGTGCGACATCAAGTAGCGCAGGTAAAGGTGCGACATCAAGTAGCGCAGGTAAAGACTTACGCCAAAATTGCCAACAACGAACACCATCCTTTGCACCAAGACTTGGAAACACTCAAAGACAGACGCATTAAGCGAGGAAGGTCGTGGATGGGACGGGCAGAAGACTCCCTGAAGGGTCTGTGTATTGGTAGAAGTGGGAAGAGGTAGTGAATGGGTAGGAGTGTGAAGAGGTAGTGAATGGGTGGGAGTGTGAAGAGGTAGTGAGTGGGTAGGAGTGAGAAGAGGTAGTGAATTTGTAGGAGTGTGAAGAGGTAGTGAATGGATAGGAGTGAGAAGAGGTAGTGAATGGGTAGGAGTGGGAAGAGGTAGTGAATGGGTAGGAGTGTGAAGAGGTAGTGAATAGTTAGGAGTGTAAAGAGGTAGTGAATGGGTAGGAGTGTGAAGAGGTAGTGAATGGGTAGGAGTGAGAAGAGGTAGTGAATGGGTAGGAGTGAGAAGAGGTAGTGAATTTGTAGGAGTGTGAAGAGGTAGTGAATGGATAGGAGTGAGAAGAGGTAGTGAATGGGTAGGAGTGGGAAGAGGTAGTAAATGGGTAGGAGTGTGAAGAGGTAGTGAATGGGTAGGAGTGTGAAGAGGTAGTGAATGGGTAGGAGTGTGAAGAGGTAGTGAATGGGTAGAAGTGTACAACGAGGCCGCCCCCCCCCTCCTTAAAAATGGCATTGATTCAACTGAGCAGAGAGTGTCGCAGAGTAGGGCGGCACTAGGACAGAAGCTTCAATACGAGAGCTGGTGAAGCAACACTCAGGACCACAAGACCCAATGATGTACACTGATGTCTCCGCCGGCAGAGAAGTGAACAAGTGCGGTTGGGGTTTTGTCTGCTACCAAGATGGCAAGGAGGTGGTGGAGAAATCAGCTGCCTACTACACAGTCACATCGAGTATAAGGATGGAGATTGAGGCGGTAACAGCGACCCTGACTTCGTTGGTGATGCAACCGGTGACACACGCAGTGAGGCTGTCAGACTCCCAGGGCATGCTCCGTAAGATAGAATGGTGCATGCTAGGAAGGGAGTTTGCCTCTCTTGTGAACAACTCTAGTGTACAAGGTATCACGTGGATCTACTGCCCGGGAAATGCAGGTGTCTGGGGCAACGAAAGAGCTGATGCAGTGGTGGGACTGGCTGTGGTGAACGACGCGGTGACGACGAGAGAAAGAATTGAGTTGATAATGGCAGTTATGGACAGTCTACAGAATGATGAAGAGACAGGGTTGAGTTGATAAGGGCAGTCATGGACAGTCTACAGAATGATGAAGAGACAGGGTTGAGTTGATAAGGGCAGTCATGGACACTCTACAGAATGATGAAGAGACAGGGTTGAGTTGATAAGGGCAGTCATAGACAGTCTACAGAATGATTAGGAGACAGAGGTTCGCGACAATGCATATATGCAGAGGATGATAGATTTAGGAGTGATCTAGGAAGAAGAGAGAAAGTGTGTTATGTCTGGAAATATCTGAAGATCACGAAATCAACAACTGGCTGGGACACTGATTATATATATATATACGGCTGGCTTGCTGCTTGGACGGAGCATTCATGGGAATGTCCCATGTTTCCTGGAAGCACGCAACGTGTATTTTTTCCCCAAATAGTCTTCTGAACAATGCTTCCTTTTTGTTGTATATACCTTTAGAGTTTCATTGCACTACCAACCGGGTTTGAGTGGAAGATACATCAGTGTATCCATGTCTTTGTCTGTGTGGGTACCTTATAGTGTCTCTCTGTATAGTCCGGGTCCTCGATAATCCTCGGATGAGATATGAAGTGTCGTGGTTCGCAGCAGGGAGCTGTTTTATTCGCATTTTTTGGTCCAAGACTTCCGTTTTCAGCAAGCATTTTCTTCAGGTTCGCATCAATAGCCTTTGGTTGTCCCTAACCGACCTTGGCGGCCAAACCTGCAAGGCAGCAGGTTATTATTTGATACCATGTTTATATATGGTTTGATGGGGTAGTTATACGGTCACCCTGACAGTTGCCCCTTGTCAGGGGAGAGGCAGGGGATGTCCTATTTGGAGTCAATGAGCCTGGCGCCGCCCCTCTGGCCCACTAGACTCCCACGTTCATAACTGCTCTCTCAGCAGCCACGCAGTCCATTTGCACGTTCATACACAGTGGACTTGAGGTCATTTTTCCCATTGTTGGTCAGATATCATTATCTAGGAATGGCTTTTCCTTGTTTGGACTCGCTAGACGATAGTCCTTGTTTGTCCTAGCCTCCTGGGTTTGGACTCGCTAGACGATAGTCCTTGGTTGTCTTAGCCTCCTGTGTTTGGACACGCTAGACGATAGTCCTTGGTTGTCCTAGCCTCCTGTGTTTGGACTCGCTAGACGATAGTCCTTGGTTGCCCTAGCCTCCTGTGTTTGGACACGCTAGACGATAGTCCTTGGTTGTCCTAGCCTCCTGGGTTTGGACTCGCTAGACGATAGTCCTTGGTTGTCCTAGCCTCCTTGGATGCGAGCTCCATCTACTCGATTCTCCTCGCCTAGGTGGTCTGTCTTCATGGACATCCATCTGTTACCATTCTTATCCTGGCCCCTCTGCAGTGACCTGTCCGGCATGGGTGGCCCTACCAGGAACATGCGTTCCCACCGGCATAGCTCACTGGTTCACTTAGGCAAACCGTCCCCGCCCCCTCCCGCCCCCACCTCGACAAGGTGATGGCATCCTGTGGTGTTCTGATTTTTTTAGTCGCAATGTGTATTACGTCATTAATATTTGTTGATGACGAGATTCAATGCAGATGACGGGCTTAATCTGTGGACTTGTATTCGTTCATTGTCGTTATTCTCTTATTAATATGTAATCGATTTGTGCTGATAAATCTGGATTGTTCAAATGTATCATGCTCTTGAAATGTCTGTTTCGATGTTGTACGATTGAATGTTATGATTGTCCCATTCTTAGTATATAGATTTGTTTCTCCATTTATTATCTTCCCTAAAGAGGGGTAACTGAATATTTATAAGCAGTATGTTTTTTTTCCGTTCTTATACTAAAATTCCCCGTTATAATCAGATCATAATTTTCATTTGCTAGCCACTGACAGTAAGCTGTCCTGTCTTCCTCTTTGCTGTTGTCATTAGATGGAGCGTAAACCTGGATAACTGTTGTTATTTTCCCACATTCAGATGTTTGTAGGTATATTGGTGAATGTTTTCAATGCATTGCCAGATTAGATAGTGGAGGCAGGGTCAATTAATGCATTCAAGAATAGATTGGATGTGCCTAAGTATTATTAGATCGAGTGAATGTAAAAAAAGCTGATCGTATTCAGACTGCAGAGTTCTAAACCTCTATACAGACCTGATGTTAAGTTGAGTTAATCGTTCGCTAACATAAATATGTTTTATACTGAACTTTACTTTCCCTTGATACACAAAAAAAAACACCTACATCATGTCTGTCTCTTTGCTTTACGCCGGCACAGACACAGTTTCCATTGATCTAGTTTATGGTCCACCCTTATTTTCTTGTAGCTGTTAGCTCTTGAACATCCATCTTAATTTTATTTCTTCTGTGTACAAGATGTTGATATGTAGGGTGAGAGTGCGCGTTAAGACAAAAAACAGAACAGATAAGCTACTTTACGTCATCTTCTGCTTCTTGTTCTTCTTTGTCTTCCTTCTTCTTCTTCTTCGTTCGTTCTCAATCTCCCATTACCAAACCCTGAAAGGGTAAGTAGCAGAATGTAGTCCAGAGAACGGAATGCGTTGTGTCGTAGTTTACAGCTTGGCTGCGATATTTGCACCTTTCGGTCCAACACATCCGACTTCAGCAATCATTTTTTGAGTATCGGGTTAGCATTCCCTCTTCGATCCCTTCTCCTTAGCCAGTCTGCCCTGCTGCATCCTGTTATCTAGGATCACCGCGTGGAGGTGTAGAAGGGTCTTGGCAGCTATGGGTCGCTGACTGCTGCAGCTCATGCACTGCTCCGCACCTATCCCGTTCTTCTTCCTCTTCTTCTTCTTGTTCTTGTTCTTCTTCTTCTTCTTCTTCTTTTTCTTCTTCTTCTTCTTTATGTTCTTCTGCGTGCGCTGTTGGACATCAACTTGAATTTGTTTAAAGAAAGTAGCGATCATCCTGTAGCTGTCGACACTGCCATAGAGCTTGTCTAGTGTCGGCACTGGTGATGGCCACGAGTGCTTTCCCCTGTCCTTGTATGTCGGGAAATTTTGTACCAGGTGTTTATGGGTAATTTTCCCAGTACCACAGGTGCATTCGTCAGTAGCACCTAACTTCAGTTTATTGAATAGATGGTACCTCAGTCTGTTGTGGCCTGTGCGGAGTCTGAAGACCACGACCTGCTCTCTTCTGTTCAACTGGTAGTAAGCATATTTTTGGGTAGCTAGTATGCTCTGTTCCCCGTGTGTCCATGTATCTGGCCTTAATAAAGCGTTTGGACTCTTCGTAGGTCACAATAGAATCTGGTTATGGTAACCTTCCCCCCTAATTTTGCCAGTTCGTCTGCCTGCTCGTTGTTTTGATTGTTACAGTCGGATGGGACCCACAGTACTACGAACCTACGTTACAACCTACACACCTTCATCGGGAAAAACGAACAACAAAAATATGAGTAAGCGAAGCATAGATAAAGGAATGAATACACAATATAGAGATATAAACACATAAAGCAGCCTAAAAAGGGGACTTAACTGGAACACAGCCAATATATCGTTACTGGTTTCCTCCCCTGCAGGTACAATATTTTATATGCTATCCATCAAAATGCCTTCTCTTTCTCATATCTCCATTGTATTTCGTTCGTCCCTTCTTCTACGATTCGCTAGCTCATATTATTGTTGTACGTTATCTCTGATCGTTATTTTGCTGGCATCGTAGTTTTAGTTGGTTATCGTCCTTCCGCGGTGTCTCACCATACCTTTCCACGCGTTATTTTAATCCACAGTGCCGTCGCAGCCTCGCTTTATTTGAATTTTTTAAAATAATATACATAGGCTCCTGCTCATTTTTTCCCAAAAGTTCGCTACCATTGGGTCCTTCTACCTTTGGGTCCTCCTACCTTTGGGTCCTCCTACCTTTGGGTCCTCCTACCATTGGGTCCTCCTACCATTGGGTTATTCCTACCATTGGGTCCTTCTACCATTGGGTCCTCCTACCATTGGGTCATTCCTACCATTGAATGTTGCAATTTGAGTTGACTTGTCTATTTAGCAGTCATTTAGCGTTTCCAGTAGCTAATCCGTGAGATCAGACCGCTAAAGCTCTATTAATGGTTTCCTGCCAATAAAATACTACTTTTAGGCTCGCTAAGCCAGTCACAGAAGTACCTTATCCCTACCGATTTGCCAGCGACTTTCCGGATAAATTCTTGTTTTTCCCTTGTCTCCACCTCATGCATTGACGTAGAATTCGACTTTAGTTGGTAGCGAGGTTACTACATTTCGAATTGTAAGTATATCTATCCATAATGTGTTGGGTATAACATGGATTGTCTGCGTGTGTTGTCCGACAATTATTTCAAAATCCTGTTGTTTTCATTAGAAGATCGTTCGCTTTGTGTGTATTGTCTCCCTGATACCATCATCATCAACATGTAGCATGTCCTTTGTAGAACGTCGCTCCCATCACAGTCTGTTTGAAAGAAACTCGTTCCCTTGCCAAAACTCCAGCCTTCGCCACAATCATACCCAGACATTCATGGATATCTTGGTACCATCGTCTTCTTGGTCTGCCCCTTCCTCTTTTGCCTGGCACCATACCTTCCGTCGCCGTTCTCTCAAGACCGTTGTGTCTCTTGATGTGACCAAAGTATTTGCATTTTCTAGCCAAAATGGAATTGATAAACCAGTTCTCCTCTATGCTCAACTCTTGCCGAATGTCTACACTTGTCTTTTTCTCCGCCCAGAATATTCTGACGATCTTTCTGTAACATTTTGACTCGAAGGATTCAATTCATTGTCTAGAAGTTTTGGTAATCGTCCATGACTCGCAGCCATAAACTGCCACAGGAAAAACACAGGCTCTCAAGACTTTTACTTGTATCATTTTGTTGGTGCTCTGCCATAATTTCTTCAGGCTGTTCAGTCTCTGCATTGCCATGGCTAGTCTTCTTCTGATTTCTTTCGAGCAGTCGCACTTTTTGTCAACTCTGGAGCCCAGATATTCAAAATTTGTGACCTGATCTATTTTGTTTTGTTTTTTGTTTTTTTGCTTAGATGTTTGCCTCACTAGTTTCTACTGGCGGAGGCGCGCCATTTTCCACCCCAGACCGTAGTCAATTGGGCGATATCAGGACGCATAAACCAGTGCTTGGATGAATGTATGCGTCTGTATGTACCTATGCTAGGTTTGTGCGCCCTCAGAAGCTAGCCCAACCAAAGTGCAATGGAAGGGCCTCACCATGAGGGCAAGAGTGTGAAAGTTGTGCAAGAGTGTGACTGTAGGACAGAGTCAAATGAAACAGAGTGAGGTAAGAGAAGAGAGAATGGGAAGAGTTGCCCCCAGGGTGAGCCTCCTCCATTAAGACCTGATCTATTCCCCCCCCCCCCCCCCCCCACTGTAAATTTATGCTGACATTGTGTTTTGTCGGTGGTCATTATCTTTGTTTTATTTATGTTTATAAACAAGTTTTGATCCGTCCATTTACGGCTGAAATTAGCTGCTTTAGCCCTTCTGCATATATATATACAATATATCTACGTATGTGTGAGAGAGAGAATGAGAAACGGTAGTGGAGTCATTTCCCATCCAACTTTTATCAAACATGATCCCTCTTTTCAAGGCATATTTTCAAAACACAACGGTTGCAATGTGTAGATGTGACATCCCAGATGCGTTGTTGTGACAGCAGCTCGTCACGTGTGTACCAGTGCTTTGTAGTTGCTTGTAAGTCGTGAATTGTTTCCTGTCATTGCTACAGAGTTAACATTTCGTCACAGACCTCTGTTGAAGACCGGTGACATTTAACAGAAGTGCAAAGAGCGCGTATCATTTGGTAGGTTTCAGAGAATGCCACAGAGAGGTCTACTCTGATTATCTTATATGCATGTGATATACTAACACTGTAACTGGGAATAACATGGTAGCCGTCTTTATTGCATCTGTTTGACTATTGACTTGGCTTTGCTTCATTCGTTCTCAATCTCCCGCTACCAAACCCTGAAAAGGGGTAAGTAGCGGAATGTAGTCCACAGAACGCAGTGGGTTGTGTCAGTTTACAGCTTGGCTGTGATATTTTCACCTTTCGGTCTAACAGATCCGACTTCAGCGGTACAACCCTTATATATTTTTTGTTTTGTTTTGCGTTCGCCTTATTTCTCTAATCCCCAAGGCGGTGTGCGTTGTACAGTGGTTTTTATTTTGCGCCTGTCGGCCTAGTGCATCCGACTTCAGCATTCATTTTATATAATGGTCTGCATTCTCCTGTATTTATAAGGGTTTGCTTCCCCGGGGTAACGGCCGATGCTGTAATGGGGATCGAACCCTGCACCTTCCTGTTGTGAGCCTTGCCACTTAACCACTAGCCCAGGCCGTCCCCACAACCCTTCTGAGTTTAGCTCCTGTCATTGAGGAAAGTTCCGATAACAGAGCATAGAATCCACATCTTCTGCTGCTGTTCTGAAATTTTTCTTTGGCTTTGTCAGGTATCCATTTACAACTGGGTCGACTGGAAGAAGAGTTCATACCATGAAAAAACCTACGACCAGCACGGTTTGTCAAACGTGAACACAACGTGGTTTAAACCTGGTACTTTGAGATTGTAATCCAAGATCACAATCCCTATACCACTGAATCTCCTAAAAATTAGTTAAATAGTTGCATCCAAACATTTCACTGTGAGTTACAATTGTTTTCTAGTCAGCCTGAGGCATCTTCAGCTTTTGCTTGAAGGTCTTCTTCAGCTTTTGCTTAGAGATCTTCTTCAGTTTTAACTTGGAGGTCTTTTTCAGCTTTTGCTTGGAGGTCTTGTTCAGCTTTTGCTTGGAGGTCTATTTCAGCTTTTGCTTAGATATCTTATTCAGCATTTGCTTAGAGATCTTCTTCAGCTTTTGCTTGGAGGTCTTCTTCAGCTTTTGCTCGGAGGTCTTCTTCAGCTTTTGCTTAGAGGTCTTCATCAGCTTTTGCTGGGAGGTCTTCTTCAGCTTTTGCTTGGAGGTCTATTTCAGCTTTTGCTTAGAGATCTTATTCAGCTTTTGCTTAGAGATCTTCTTCAGCTTTTGCTTGGAGGTCTTCTTCAGCATTTTCTTGGAGGTCTTCTTCAGCTTTTGCTTGGAGGTCTTCTTCAGCTTTTGTTTGGAGGCATTGCTTAGACTCCGCAGCCGACTCCCCACATATATACGGTTAACCGTTCCAGGTTTGATCTTTATAGCCATTAAGATGACATTGTTCACAGCACCAGTCGGATGATGTCATCTGCGCTTATGATGGGCAGCTACAATTGTAATAATTATAATTATTTTTATTACTATTATGTATCAAGATGCTGAATAGAGCAGGAGATGTACCGGTCAGCGACCCGAAGCTGACTGGAAGCGACAGGACCAGCAGCCCAGAGCAGCCAAGACTTTTCTCCCCATTAACGTGGGGTCCTGGATAACAGGCTGCAACAGGACAGATTGGCTAAGGGCGAGGGATCGAAGAGGAGGGGAGGGGGGCTAACCCGGTACCCAGATTGGCTAAGGGCAAGAGATCTAAGAGGGAGGGCTAACCCGGTACCCAGACTGCCTAAGGGCAAGGGATCTAAGAGGGAGGGCTAACCCAGTACCCAGACTGGCTAACGGCGAGGGTTTCTAAGATGGAGGGCTAACCTGGAACCAAAACTGGCTAAGGGCAAGGGATCTAAGAGGGAGGGCTAACCCGGTACCCAGACTGCCTAAGGGTGAGGGGTCAAAGATGGAGGGCTAACCCGGTACCCAGATTGGCTAAGGGCGAGGGATCTAAGATGGAGGGCTAACCCGGTACCCAGATTGGCTAAGGGCGAGGGATCTAAGATGGAGGGCTAACCCGGTACCCAGACTGGCTAAGGGCAAGGGCTCTAAGATGGAGGGCTAACCCGGTACCCAGATTGGCTAAGGGCAAGGGATCTAAGAGGGAAGGCTAACCCGGTCCTAAAAATGTCATGCTGAAGTATGATGTGTCAGACCAAAATGTGGAAATATCGTAGTCCATCTGTAAACTACGATACAACGCATTCTGTTCTCCGGACAGCATAGTGATATTTGCAAAGCCATTTTCGGGGCTTGATAGCGAGAGTTTAAGAACGAACGACGCAGACGAAGAATATAAATTATCTTAAAATAAACGTCCGAATAAATTACGCGAGAACAGTTAATGACACGAGCTGACACATTTCGATCTAAAAATGTCTACATTAAGGAATGGGCAAGCAAAAACAAAACAAAAAAACATTGAACCAAGTTTAAAGAATTTCGAAGAATGCAGATAAGTAATTGATAAGTGAATGACAAAGCAGCAAAAGTACATAGAAAATTGTATTATATATATACATCATTCTTCTTCTTCTAGAGACTTTTCGAAAGAATCTGATTTTGTTCGTTGTAATCTTCTACTGGTGTGTCTTGAATAAATACTAGGTCTGAAACTTGTAAAAGAGAAGTGGTGATAATTTACTATTTATATCACTTGAGGTGGGAAGGCTGGGCCTTCATTGCCGTATACGCCACATACGTACGGTAATTATGGCTAAGAAGACATCACCAAATATTACACACATATTATTTATAATGTGAATATGTGTTATCCTGGTTTTTCAACAGATAGATTATGCTGCCATGTGGGGCGGTATTTATTTTGCAATGTTTGCTTCCTGCTAATTTCAAGGCCTGGGGGTAAGGTATTGGGTCGTAGTTGAATTACTTATTATCTTATTGAAATGTAGTTGCAACGCAGGCTAACAACGTACTCTAATATCATTTCAACTGCCAATGGTTCTTTAACGTGCACAGCGTTTCAAGGGATCTCCGTGTTTTTTGTCAGTCTACAATATGACTAGTAGGACTCCTCTCTCTTGATACCGAGGAACACTTGGCCACTTGGGGGACTCGAGAGTCCACTGTTATGCGCTTCCCTTTCTTGAGTGACAAGTGCACCAATCGGCAAACTACAGCAACTACCGCTATATACACACACACACATATATATAAATATAGATATAAATATAAATATAAATATAGATATAAATATAAATATATTAATAAATATAAATATAGATATAAATATAAATATAAATATAAATATGAATATAAATATAGATATAAATAAAAATATAAATATAAATATAGATATAAATAAAAATATAAATATAAATATAGATATAAATATAAATATAAATATAAATATAAAGATATAATATAGATATAAATATAGAAATAAATATAAATATAGAAATAAATATAAATATAAATATAAATATAAATATAAATATAAATATAAATATAGATATAAATATAAATATAGATATATATATAAATATAGATATATATATAAATATAAATATATATATAAATATAAATATATATATCAATATAAATATAAATATATATATATAAATATAAATATAAATATAAATATAAATATAAATATAGATATAAATATAAATATAAATATAAATATAAATATAAATATAGATATAAATATAAATATAAATATAGATATAAATATATATATATATATATATATATATATATATATATATATATATATATAAATATATATATAAATATAAATATTGATATAAATATAAATATAAATATAAATATAGATATAAATATAAATATAAATATTAATATAGATATAAATATAGATATAAATATAGATATAAATATAGATATAAATATAAATATAAATATAAATATAAATATATATATATATATATATATATATATAAATATAAATATAAATATAGATATAAATATAAAAATATATAAATATAAATATAAATATAGATATAAATATAAATATAAATATAGATATAAATATAAATATAAATATAAATATAGATATAAATATAAATATAAATATAGATATAAATATTAATATATTAATAAATATAAATATAGATATAAATAAAAATATCAATATAAATATAGATATAAATAAAAATATAAATATAAAAATAGATATAAATATAAATATAAATATAAATATAAATATAGATATACATATAGATATAAATATAGATATAAAGATAAATACAGATATAAATATAAATATAAATATAGATATAAATATAAATATAAATATATATATAAATATAAATATAGATATAGATATAAATATAAATATAAATATAGATATAAATATAAATATAAATATAAATATAGATATAAATATAAATATAAATATAAATATAAATATAAATATATATATATAAATATAAATATAGATATAAATATAAAAATATATATAAATATAAATATAGATATAAATATAAATATAAATATAGATATAAATATAAATATAAATATAAATATAGATATAAATATAAATATAAATATAGATATAAATATTAATATATTAATAAATATAAATATAGATATACATAAAAATATAAATATAAATATAGATATAAATAAAAATATAAATATAAAAATAGATATAAATATAAATATAAATATAAATATAAATATAAATATAAATATAAATATACATATAGATATAAATATAGATATAAAGATAAATATAGATATAAATATAAATATAAATATAGATATACATATAAATATAAATATATATATAAATATAAATATAGATATAAATATAAATATAAATATAAATATAGATATAAATATAAATATAAATATAAATATAGATATAAATATAAATATAAATATAAATATAGATATAAATATAAATATAAATATAAATATAGATATAAATATAAATATAAATATAAATATAGATATAGATATAAATATAAATATAAATATAGATATAAATATAAATATAAATATAGATATAAATATAAATATAAATATAAATATAAATATAGATATAAATATAAATATAAATATAGATATAAATATAAATATAGATATAGATATAAATATAAATATAGATATAAATATAAATATAGATATAAATATAAATATAAATATAAATATATAGATATAAATATAGATATAAATATAAATATAAATATAGATATAAATATAGATATAAATATAGATATAAATATAAATACAAATATAAATATAGATATAGATATAAATATAAATATAAATATAGATATATATATATAGATATAAATATAAATATAGATATAGATATAAATATATATATAAATATAGATATAAATATAAATATAAATATAAATGTAAATATAAATATAGATATAAATATAAATATAAATATAAATATAAATATAAATATAGATATAAATATAAATATAAATATAGATATAAATATAAATATAAATATATATATAAATATAAATATAAATATAAATATAAATATAGATATAAATATAAATATAAATATAAATAAAGATAGATAGGTAGAATATTCAATGTGCGTTCAAATCAAACCGGAACGTTTTGTTCTCGTTCTACCTGAATGGTTTATAACGTGTTGGAACTACTATCATTAGTTAGGGACACTGTTGTCCTATTACTGGTATGTGGGCCACTTGCCGTGAGTCAGTCATGTGACATATAAATTCAAATGACGGGTAACGTTGTTAGTGATTGCATGGAACCGCGTGTTGTGATGAAGTTTCTTGTGAAACCTGAGGAAATTTACAGAAAACTGCAATCAAAATACGGTGATGAGACACTCAACCGCAGTAAGACATTTGAATGGTATAAAAATTTCAGAGAAGACCGTACATCCGTGAGTGATTATCCTAGCCGTGTTGGCTCTCAACCCACTAGAGTCATTCCTGTAAATATCCAGATTGTGGAACGCCTTATCCTGAAAAATCGACGAATAACCTGTCGAGAAATTGCACAAGAGGAAAGTCTATTATTGGGTACAGTGAACACTATTATTCATGAACATTTGCATTTTCTGAAGGTTATTGCACGTTAGGTTTGATCACAAAGGCCGTCCAGCTTCTGCATGATAACGCTCGACCTCATACGGCTCACCGCACTATGCGACATCTACAGCAACTCGATTGAGAAGTATTGCCAAATCCACCTTACAGCCCAGACATCGCTCCAAGGAATGTCAACCTATTTGGATCCCTAAAATAATTCCTGGGAGGTCAGCATTTCAGCACGGATGACAAAGTGGAACAGGCTGTCTTGGATTGGTTTAGACAGACTGACAAATTGTTCTACACTGAAGCTGTTCAAGCATTATTTAATGGCTGGGATAAGTGTATAAACGTTGCAGATTATATCAAAAAATAAATGGCATTTTGACTACTTGGCTTGGCTTGGTTTGGCTTGGCTTGGCTTGGCTTGGCTTGGCTTGGCTTGGCTTCGTTTGGCTTGGCTTGGCTTCGTTTGGCTTAGCTTGGCTTCGTTCATTCTCAATCTCCCACTACCAAACTCTGAAAGGGTTTAAGTAGCAGAATGTAGTCCAGAGAACGGAATGCGTTGTGTCGTAGTTTACAGCTTGACTGCGGTATTTGAAACTTTCGGTCCAACACATACGACTTCAGCAAGCATTTTTTGAGTACCGGATTAGCATTCTCTCTTCGACCGCTTCTCCTTAGCCAGTCTGCGCTGCTGCAGTCTGTTATCCAGGATCACCGCGTGGAGGTGTAGAAGGATTTTGGCAGCTTTGGTTCGCTGGCCCTGACACTAGCAGTCAGCTATGGGTCGCTGACCACTGCAGCTCATGCGCTGCTCACCATCTTGATCCTTGACTACTTGAAAATGTTTTGTTTTCTTACCAGAAAAATGTCTTGGTTTGACTTGAACGCCCCTCATTTGTGTATATATATATTCACATCTGAATATAGACACTACTTTAATGACATTGCCTATGTCCATCATCTACCGGCTATGATTCTGTAAAATGTCACTTGTTACTTCAGTCTTGTGAGAATATGTTGGAGACCGCTTTTCTTCACCGAAGTTTATGCTTGTTAGCAACTTCATTTTTCAAAAACTTCTTTATACTGGTTTACAAGGCTTTGCAGAGTCTTGATAACTAGTTTATTTCCAGTTTATACTCTAGTATAAATATATATATATACATATATATATATATATATATACTTCTTCTTCGTACGCTATCAGACATCAATTTGCATTTGTTCGAAGAAAGCAGCTGTGATCACGAGGCTGTCGACACTGCCATAGAGCTTGTCTAGTATTGCCACTGGTGATGGCCACATGTGCTTTCTCTGGTCCTCGTATGTCGGGCAATTTTGCAGCAGATGTTTAGCGGTCATTTTTCCTGGACTACATGTGCATTTGTCAGTCCCACTTCAGTTTATGGAAAAGATGGTACCTCAGTCTGTTGGGGCCTGTGCGGAGTCTGAAGACCATGACCTGCTCTCTTCTGTTCGACTGGTAATAGGCATCATTTTTTGTGTAGCCAGTATGTTCTGTTTCCCATTTGGCCATATATCTGGCCCTAATAAACCTTTTGGTCTCTTCGTAGGTCACACTATCATCTGGATGTGGTAGTCTTGCACCTTCTTTTGCTTTTGCCAGTCTGCTTGCCTCCTCGTTGCCTTGGATGTTACAGTGGGATGGGACCCACTGTACCACTACTCTTTTTGGTGCGGACTGCTGGCATAGTTGACAGAGAACTGCTCTTAAATCATTAAGTTCAGTAATTTTTTGGCTTTTTAGTGCTGTAACCACGGCCAGGGCATCTGTAAACAGTAGCGGTAGTTTTCCGCTATGTACCACAGGGTTATGTCTCTTCTTTCTTTTTCAGTCTGGCTGTTCTTGTTTCCAATGCCTGGTATATTTTCTACCACCTCTGGAATGATATGCTGCTTGCATGTGGGTTTGCGTACAGTAGCGATGGGCTTTGGTGTTGTTTTGGTGTTCATAGGGTCTTCGCTCATCTTTGCTTTGGCTATTTCTGCAAAGTTTCTCCGCCTTAGTTTCCCTTTTCCAAATCTATTTAGTCTCTGTTGCATTGGATGGTCTGTCAGTCTTCTTAGTTTCTCTGCTTGCTGCTGGGCTCTGCTGTCTCTTCTGTCGGTCATGGATTGCAGATTTTTAATCTTATCATGTTCTACTATTGGCATTGATTTCATGCCTCCTGTTATAACTCTTATGGCTTGGTTTTGGAGTTTGCTAATTTGATCAAAGTTCGCCTTTGCTGCTGTTGTCCATGCCGCAATGCCATACTCGAGAACTGGTCTCACTCTTCCAGTGTTCAGTTTCTTTAGTATACTTTCGTCTGCTCCCCAGCCTGTGCCAGCAAGTTTCCTCATGATTGCCATTCTTTGTCTGGCTCTCATTCGGTTTCTCTCGATCTGACTTTTCCATGTCATGCGCCGATCAAATGTGACTCCCAAGTAGTCTGGGTTGTCGTTTGGCCGCAAATATTTGCCGTTAAGACTTATTTTGGTGTCCTGGGTGTTATTTGAAAGGGAGAATATCGTACATGTTATTTTTTCTTCATTTATTTTGACCAGCCATGAGTTCGCCCACTCCTCCAGCGATGTTAAGGCCTGCTGCATCAGATTGTTTGCTACGCTGAGATTTTCTTATATACAACTAACATACCCTGCTCCCACTATTTCTAGAGGTAATGCATTTCATGCATTAATCACTTTCTGACAACAACAAGCATTTCCTAATACCTAATCTGAACCTTCCTTTAATGAATGTGTAGCTCTAGCCTCCTGTTCTTGTATTTTGAAAAAGAACAAACGTTTTAGTATAATTTATTCTTTCATTTGATTATCTTATAAACATGTATTTAAATCACCTCGAATTCTTCTCTATTCTAGACTGTAAGCCGGTCTTTCCTCATAACTACAATTACGGAATCCCGTTATAATTGTTAGCGCTCTTATTTGTATCCATTCCAGCATGTTTATATGCCATCTACGATAAAGGCCACACATGTACACAGTACTGCAATCTAGGTCTAACTAATGCGTTAAACAGTTTGATTATCAATTCCTTGTTTATATGTGCAATACTTCCCCTATCTGCTTCCTCTATTTTCATTCAATTTTATGTGTGTGTAATTTTAACTGTAATAATCATCATCATGTAGCATGTCCTTTATAGAACGTCGCCCCAATCACAGTACGTCTGAAAGAAACTCTTTCCCTTGCCAAAACTCCAGCCTCCGCCACAGTCATACCCAGGCATCCCTGGATATCTTGGTGCCATCGTCTTCTTGGTCTACCCCTTCCTCTTTTGCCTGGCACCATACCTTCCATCACTGTTCTCTCAAAACCGTTGGTCTCTTGATGTGACCAAAGTATTTACATTTTCTAGCCAAAATGGAATTGATAAACCAGTTCTTCTCTTCGCTCAACTCTTGCCGAATGTTTACATTTGTTTTTTTTCTCTGTCCAGGGTATTTTGAGGATCTTTCTGTAACATTTTGACTCAAAGTATTCGATTTTTTGTCTAGAATTGTAATAAAAAAATTAATTAATATTTCATTCTTTATTTTTGTGAATGAACATTTCAAATCAACAACATTAACATATCCAAATAATGCGCAAAGGTACGCAATCGTTAAAAAAAACAAAAAACTCAAATTGCATCCCTTTAGAATAAAAGTGCGAAATCAAGTATGTTGTTTAACATGGCCGGGAATGTGTATTTACGGCTATCTTTTTATTCATCAAGAAATTCCAAGGAATGTTTGTTGTTATGATGTTTGTTGAGGAAATTCCTCTGTTTGTGAAGCACTCAACTGACAGACTTGACTTGGTAGATTGTGTTTTATGACTGTAACGATTGTTTTCACCAATTTCATATGCACTCTTTACATACACTTACTTATACACAACTCTTATACGCACCCTCAGGACGATGACCTTTCATTGCACTTTGGGATGGGGATGGGTGGAAAGTGCTGTGTTGCCGTAAGTAGACAAGGGAGACAAACCTTTCTACCATCAGTTGTGTTAGTTTCTGCAAATGTACTCGTTTTACTGGTTTTGATGGGGGTCACGCATTGTGCCAGGGTCAGAAGCGACATACTACCCTGGCGGTAATAACGTGCACTTGGAAATAGTATGTGCTACAGCAGTCTGACTGGAGAGGTTGGGATCTACACCGTGATCCCAGAAGTAAATGGGTTGACGCCCGCAAGCGACACAAAGCCGGCTGCTTGCATCAGGGTTGGCGGACCACAGCTGACGATGCCCTTATTCCCTCTGCAAGTGGTGGCCCTGGAAACAGGCTGCACCAGTGAAATCTGGATAAAGGAATGGGGACCGCAGTGGAAAGGCAACCTGATACCCTAAAAAGCCAGCAGAAATCGGATGTGCCTGGAAGAAAGGCGCAGAAATCGTAGCCTCACAGTAAACTGCGACACAGAAGAAGAAGAGCAAGAAGAGGAAGAAGAAGAAGCAGAAGAAAAAGAAGAAGAAGAAGAAGAAGAAGAAGAAGCAGAAGTAGAAGAAGAAGAAGAAGAAGAAGAACAAGAAGAGGAAAAAGAAGAAGCAGAAGAAGAAGAAGAAGAAGAAGAAGAAGAAGATAAGCACCCCATATGGATAGAGGCGAAGAAGAGGAAGAAGAAGAAGAAGAAGAAGAAGAAGAAGAAGAAGCAGAAGAAGAAAAAGATGAAGAAGAAGTAGAAGATGATGATTCCAGCAGTTGTGATCTTGTTCAGATGTCATGCGCTGCAAAACAGCGAGGAGGACCCATGTCCACTTTCTTCAGTAAGCTCTGCGATGCAAGTAGAGCCACTGCAATTTAGTATCAGTGAACATTAGTCACGAGTAAAGAACTCAGATACAAGTGCTTTGGGTCGCCCCCCCCCCCCCCCCCGCCCCGCCCTCAAGCTACAGTTCCTCTTCATTCCCGTGCTGCGCAACATGTTTCAGCTCAGTTTTTTTGTTTGTTTGTGGTATCAATTATGCCTTTCCACTGCGAAAAGTAAGATGGCCGCGCCTTAATGGCTGCGCACTCGACTCTCTCTGGTGTTTGTGTCGAGTTTTCCGATGTTTGCTGGTTCCTGTCGAGATTATATTTCACATCTCCTTCACCAGGTTATATGAAGGACTTTATTCTGTGGATTTGATGTGCTTTCGATTGGTTATCCTGTTTGTTATTCTGCATTTCGCTTCATTTCATGCCTGGGTCAAGCCGCGTGAAACCAGTCCATGACTGAGCTCAACGTTCCGCCTAACTTAACACCAGAATCCAGTCCAGATTATCACTACTCAAGGACATTTCTGCTCGGACTGAAATTGATTTCCTCCTTCCCGCCCCTCCCCCCACCACAGGTTACACGATACCTCTCCCAACCTGGTATTCTCAGCACAGCAAGGGTCAGGCTGACCAACAGGTGGGCACAGTCAGAAGGCTCGGCGGCTGGACACGTAGAAACATGAAGAATTTTAACACGGAGAGACACGGAGAGCTTGACACAAACATTGGTCTAACACATTCCTCGCGGCTCTCATCCTAAGGCTACGGAGTATATCACTCCACCTGAGGAGTCTGTAGGGATTTCGGTCGACACGCTACGCATGAACATAGCCTCAGCAGTTGGACGGACATGGTAGTGGTCAATCCACGCAACATGCCTTTGACGCCTACACGAACATTATTATTATTATTATTATTATTACTGCGATCCGTCTTCTCTTAGACAGACTACACTAGTGCAACCCGTTTCCAGGTCCGCCGCTTGGAGGCGATACAGTATACTGGTTAGCTCTGGCTAGCTGACCATGACACAAGTAGCCCTATATGAGTCATTGGCTCTGTCATCTCATTCACTGTGCTGCTGTCATCCCATTCACTGTGCTACTGTCATCTCATTTACTGTGCTGCTGTCAGCTCATTCACTGTGCTGCTGTCAGCTCATTCACTGTGCTGCTGTCATCTTATTCACTGTGCTACTGTCAGCCCCTTCACTGTGCTGCTGTCAGCTCATTCACTGTGCTACTGTCAGCTGATTCATTGTGCTGCTGTCAGCTGATTCATTGTGCTGCTGTCCGCGCTGTCATCCCATTTACTGTGCTGCTGTCATCTCATTTACTGGACTGCTGTCATCCCATTTACTGTGCTGCTGTCATCCCATTTACTGTGCTGCTGTCATCTCATTTACTGGACTGCTGTCAGCTCATTCACTCTGCTGCTGTCACCTCATTTACTGTGCTGCTGTCAGCTGATTCATTGTGCTTCCGTCATTTCATTCATTGTGCTACATCTTAGCTTCACCCATTCCCTTGGGGTTTTGCGAGATATAAGAAAACTCAGCCTTGGATCTAAGAAAAAGTGCTATCTTAGCCTGACCTGTCCAACCTAGTGCTACTGTACTCGCGTTTTTTTACGGCAAAGGGAGAGAAGACTCACGTCTCGTCAGGCTAAACAAACTGATCGGACAATATTAGTCTTCTTCTTCTTCTTCGTACGCTGTCAGACGACAAATTGAATTTGTTCGAAGAAAGCAGCTGTCATCCTGAGGCTGTCGACACTGTCATAGAGTTTGTCTAGTGTTGGCACTGGTGATGGCCACGTGTGCTTTTTCTGGTCCTCGTATGTCAGGAAAAAAAAAAAAAACAAACAAACAAACAACCGATGTCAGGAGCGCGCTTACTGCTAAACAGGCTCAACAAACACCTTGAACAAAGCCGCCACCACCTCCCAGAAAGCCAATGTGGATTCAGAGCCGGAAGAGGAACAGTGGACATGATTTTTGCCGCTCGCCAAGTACAAGAGAAGTGTCGAGAGCAAAATCAGGCCTTGTACACCACATTTATTGATTTGACAAAGGCATTTGATACAGTAAACAGAGGAGGGCTGTGGATGATAATGTCTAAGTTTGGCTGCCCCAACAAGTTCATAACAATGGTGAAACAGCTACACGAAGGCATGTGTGCTCGTGTACTGGACAGCGGTGCAATCTCTAAAACGTTTCTAGTATCAAACGGAGTAAAACAAGGATGTGTACTCGCCCCGACTTTGTTCAGCATGATGTTCGCGGCCACGATGACAGACGCCTTCAGATCATTGGAGCTTGGAATACCCATAAAGTACCGGACAGATGGCAAATTACTCAATTCCAGAAGAATGAAGGCCAAAACCAAAGTGGCTGGCGACATAATCAGGGAACTTGTATTTGCTGATGACTGTGCTCTAATGAGCAACTCTGAACTGAACATGCAGGTTGGAATGGACCAGTTCTCTGCCGCATGCGAAAATTTTGGCCTGACCATAAATGCCAAAAAAACAGAGGTCATGTACCAACCAGCATCAGGCATGCCGTACACAAAACCAGAGACTGCAGTCAGCGGGCAGACGTTGAATGCCGAAGACAAATTCACATATCTGGGCAGCACGCTGTCCAGATCTGTCAGCCTAGACGATGAGGTGGCAAGCAGAATAGCAAAGGCCAGCACAGCCTTTGGTAGAATGCGCTCGATGGTCTGGGAACGTCGTGGCATCAGCGTCAAGACCAAAATGAAAGTCTACCGTGCAACCATCATTCCAACCCTACTATACGCTTGCGAAAGCTGGACTGTATACTCTGGACATGCAAGGAGGTTAAACCACTTCCACACAGGTTGCCTGAGGCGAATATTCCACATCCGATGGCAAGATCGTGTCACTGACATCGATGTTCTCTCGAGGGCTAACATGCCCAGCATACATGCACTGCTAGAAAAAGCACGACTAGGATTGGCCGGACACCTCGTCTGTATGTCAGACGAGCGGCTCCCAAAGAAGCTTCTCTACAGCGAGCTGAGAGAGGGATGGCGCGAGAGAGGGCGCCCAAAGAAACGTTTTAAAGACGGTCTGAAGGACTCACTAAAAAGTTGCCAGATAGACTTCGACACCTGGGAATGTCTTGCGAAAAACAGATCTGACTGGAGAAGTGCAGTCAAATCGGGTGTAGCTGCCGGTGAAGATGACCGTGTTGTGAAAGCCCAGAACAGACGCGAGACGCAGAAATCCCGAGCAGCGGGAACACCATCCCCTTCTACAAACCTCGTGTGCCCGATATGTAGCAGATGTTTTCGTGCTCGCATTGGCCTGTTCAGCCACATGCGCACCCACACCCAACAGGGAAATCTGTGACAAGGATGATGTTGGCGGTCCTCATCGACAACGATGGACAGCTATTATTATTATGTCAGGCAATTTTGCAGCAGATGTTCAGCGGTCATTTTCCCTGTGCCACAGGTGCATTCATCAGTGCCACCTATCTTCAGTTTATGGACAATATTAGTCAAGGTCAGGTTGAATATTCTGACCAAGACCCCTAACTCTCGCAGCTGTCCCTAGAAACACGATGTTTTATCGCGGTGTAGCTAAAGAGATGTGAGATCGATGTAATCCTTATAGTAGTGACCGATACACAGACAAAGCCAAGCATAGCACAACTTTTCATCAGCACGCTCGGGCAGTGAGGTAATCTACTTCAATCTGCCACCTAACGACTTTTCCGGTCGCACACAAAAACAAACATACTCATTGTCAGTATTCAACATCAACAACCACATCAACAACAGTAGCAACAACATCAACAACAACATGACACGGTTATGGGGTTCAACTCTGGTTACCAATACGCTCCATTCGACTCAACTGTAAATGTCTACCTGGCTTACGGTTAAGGATGGAAAAGTCAGCGAGGAAGGAAATTAAACATTTCATCGAATAAGCTGAATAACCTGGGACCTGAACTGACATACGTCGCCGCGCTGTTGGACAGCGTTCTTGTCTATTAACACGGTCCTGGACGGTTGCCATGACCAGGACCTACGAGGATCCCTTTTTAATTCCACTGTATTCCCCTCGATATGCTACGGTGTCGAGACGTGGACACTAACAAAATCACTAGAGGACAAATTGAGAGTTACCCAGACCTCCCTTGAGAGACGCTTGGTCAGAATCACTCCCCGGAACCAACGTATGCAAGGTCTCCACAATTATGATGATTGTCCCTGGTGAAGGATGCGGTAATCCATGCAGACAAGGCGAAACATAGATGGGCAGGTCACATGTTGCGACGAAACGATGGTCGATGGAGCACAGCGATAGCAGTCTGGTACCCCCGAGGTAAGAAATGAACGCGGGAAAGACCTTGAATGCGTTGGTCAGACTCCATTGCTGTACGCTGCAACATCCGAGATGCCTCTAGAGGAGCACTTACCACACACTGGACTTCCGTAGCTCAAGACAGGGTCCGCTGGAGACGAAGTTGGGACCCGCAGCTAAGCTGAGGAACGGGTCATCAATATATGCAGTAGTGTCTCATCTAAAGCAGAAGTGGATATATTGTGGTCGGATTTAGATCAAATTCGAGAATGGTATGTAAGCTGGCAAATGTAGTTTAATGTAGATAAATGTACAGTCATCCACATGGGTAGATCCAATATGGAACAAAGTTACAAAATGAGAGAGAACAATATTAGAAAGATAGATAAGGAAAGGGACCTAGGGGTTATAATAGATTATACAGGTAAGGTGAGTGAGCAAGTTCATGTAGCAATGAAAAATGAAATGCAATGTTAGGTATGATAAAAGAAATATTAACATAGAAGCAAGAAAGTGATAGTCAAACTGTATAAAGCATTAGTTAGACCTAGATTGGAGTACTGTGTACAGGTGTGGAAACAAAGAAGAGCCACAAAATTGAATGTGTGAATCCAGAATTACAGTTTTGAGGAAAGACTCAGAAAAACCGGCCTACAGTGTCTAGAAGAGAGAAGAATTCGTGGTGACTTAATACAGGTTTATAAGATGATCAGAGAAAAAGATAAACTAGACTACAGCAAATTTTTTTTTTAAATAGAGCAACCTACAAGAACAAGAGGGCATAGCTACAAATTAACTAAAGATAGGTCCAGATTAGATATTAGGAAATATTATTTAGTAATAGAGTGGTGAATGCTTGGAATGCATTGCCACGGGAGGTAGTGGAGGCAATGACAGTTAATGCATTTAAAGAATGGATTGGATGCGCATATCTTTTAGAGCAAGGTGATGTAAATATAACTGGTTGTATACAGACTCTGCAGAGTCTGTCTTCTAAACCAGTATAAAGTCAAGGTCGAGAGAGATCTAATAAGCACTCTGTGACTTAGTACAATGATATATCTAACACATCGACTATTTCCCGACCAGCTGTGCCTGCTGCGAGATGGTCTCTGCTTTGTTTTGGTTAAAATTGCCGGGAACAATTTGTAGTCACGAGCTTTGCAATCCTAGCCATCTCTGACCAGTTATCAAGGGAAGGCATCCTCAGTTTTAGTTGCTCCGTTGACAGCGAACGTAATGTCCCCTTTTCGTGCAAAATTAACAGTTTACAATATCTTGTGTCGTCATAGGGTTGGTGTCGGTTGAAAAGAATATAGCCACTGAAACCTTCCATGCATATAGTTAAAAACGACTACATGTGAATTTGTACATGGTGTTAGAGATGTTGTACTGTAAAACAATTGTAAGGAAACCGCCACTTCAAATGTTGAAATACAGAAGAGTTGTGCATGTGGCTCGCAAAACTATCCCTGCAATAACCAACTGCTAAAAATGCTATTACACCAACAACAAATAAAGTCATTTGACACAGTCAAGTGTAAAGCCTTAATCTTCTACTGCTTCTATTGCCTTTAAATTTAGACATTTATGACTTTAATAAAGACAACAGTAAGATCAAAGTTCAAGATATCGTTAAACGGTTTTTCGTATAGCGATAAAAACTGCTGCTATACGTCATGTCTTTTATTGATGTATGCTTGATACGTTTATAATTAAGCTTTCAGCTGTCATTAAGACAATGCCAGAGATACACAGATCTGGTGTCAATTTTGAATTTATGCTAGAAACGATTGTTAAATCTGTTGTGCATGAAGGCCTTTGTACTTGCACCGAACCGTTCAGTTTTGCGCACTGCCACGACACACGGTAATCGCATGGCCAAGAATATAGTCATCGTAGTCGAACAGGTAAAGAAATATGCACGAGAGAACATAATTGAAGACAGTCCCATTGCCAGCGCTGTCACAGTGTGTCCTACGTGTGGTAGATTATGCAGCGCTGTATAAGGTCACATTCGAATACATTTCTCTGAGTTCGACATCTTCGCGTACTAAGGACAATTATATGTATTCTAAATATGGCTTGACTTGGTTTAGGTAGCAGAATGTAGTCCAGAGAACGGAATGTGTTTTGTCGTAGTTTACAACTTGATTGCGATATTCGCATCTTTTGGTCCAACACATCCGACTTCAGCAAGCATTTTTTGAGTACCGGGTTAGCATTCGCTCTTAGATCCCTTCTCCTTAGCCAGTCTGCCCTGCTGCAGCCTGTTATCCAGGATCACCGCAGGATGGTGTAGAAGGGTCTTGACAGCTCTAGTTCGCTGGCCCTGACACTAGCAGTCAGCTATGGGTCGCTGACCACTGCAGCTCATCCGCTCGTATTCTGAATATGATCACTCGGTCTATCATGGAATTTTATCTCACGAGCGGGCTCTCTTTCCAATTTGAAAGTGGCTTTTACATTTGAGTTGGTATCTTTATACAAAGTTGTTATACTATATACTTATCTTGCAGAACGTCAGTTACATAACAGCCGACCTGCAAAACTTCGATCTTTAGCCAGCTCTTTCGCTTCTCCCACCGCCTTTCTCATAACCTTTTGAATATCCTATGTCTATCTTCGCCTTGGTCTACCATCTCACTCTTGCCAGATAACCCACCATCCAGCAACTTTTTTTGTTTCTAGACCACTGTGGAGTTTGATGTGGATAAACTATTTCAGTTTCCTAGTTGTTATATTGTTTACTAGTTCTGTTCTAAATCTAGCTCCTTTAGGATTTCTGCATTTTTCTAATTCTCCGTCCATGACGTTTTGAGCCCATTCCTGTGGCATAATAACTAGAAGGATTCGATCTTCTTCTTTGTGTTTGTGTAGTTGTCCATGATTCGCTTCTGTACGTTATCACTGGAATAAATGGAAGTATTTATTAACTTTGTTTTTGTCATTATATTGCTATAATGCCGAAAGTTTTTCATTTTAGTTAACCTAAACAATGCCATAACCAATCTTCTTCTTGGTTCATTTGAGCAATCTCCGTTGCTGACTTTATACGAACTGAGGTTTTCCAAACTGAGGACGTTTTACATGCTAAAATATTTTAAAGGTAACTTACCAAAGATTACTTACCAGGTAACTTACTATATTGAAAATATACGTCGGTGTAGAGTGTCGCACGTTAAAAATCCCTCGCTCGATAGTTGTAAATCCAAATGTGTTGGCTTACCGGGAAATTTAAAAATTATTTTCAAAATCTGCTAAATTTATTACGGGATCCTCGCCGCTGCCATGGAGTTCGTGCATTGTGCTGAGATTCTACGAAAACATGGAGATCAACAGAGTAAAGGCAAAGGCAAAGGACTCCGTCCATCGCAAACGATGATGGTATAATTGATTTTGCTAGCGCTATTTTTGGTAAGGATCCCCACTCTCTCGTCTCGAGCCGCCCGACCCAAGTGTCAAGGACAAGACGACTAGGAGGAGGCTACGAGATGCAGGGGACTCCGCATCAAGTACCCGTTAAAAAGACGGCGGAGTCTGGAGTCGAACCCAAACCAAGTGATCACGAGGCCGACGGCTTAACAACGTCGCCACGGAATCCTCAATGATAAACATAGTTTTTATGGGTTAAACCGTGTGCAATGATGTTGATTCTTCCACTTAACCAAACTAAACAAACAAAAATATAATTTGAAACGCAAATACTTGCAGAAATAATTTTCCATTTGTATATGGTGGGATTTGGTTATTGGCCCTGGATTCTTTTGTGTAGTGTGTCCCGAGTGGTCCACCGGGGTCTTTGTGTAAGACAACGACAAGAATAGCACCACTGCCACACAGAGAGAAGGTCGTAAGAGACGACTAACTGTGTAACAAGGCATAACACCGGATATGGTTAGGGGGTGTGTCCACATCAACATAGATAGCGCCTAATAGACTGCGGGTCGACTTTGGTCCAGTGTTTGTCTATCACAGATGGGCTCGCACATCGGTTAACGACCCTCCGTGGCATTTGTTTCAACGCAGCATAGTAATAAACTGCTCGAACCTAGCCCGCTTGGTATGAAATCCTCAAGCTACATCCAGCTAGGACATCCAGAGCTGGGACCTGCACAGAGAGTATCTTTCCATATCAAACTACAGGTCGACTCAGACTAAGACTAAGTACGAGCCGTGTTCAATTGAAACCGGACCAAACTGCAACAAGTGTCTAACAGCTGAAAGATGTCGACCAGTTGACATTAATCGCAGAATGCAGGTAGTGTATGGTGACAAAAGTGTGTGGAAGACAACAGTGAAGAACTGGACAACGATGTTTAAAGAAGGACGTCAGTTAACGAAAGATCTTTGAGACCAGGTCAGGCGCATTCGACACTGATCATGTTTGGCACTGTTTTCAATACAACATGTACTTCTCGCAATGTTATATTTCTAATTCTATCTCTCCTGCTGTTATTCATATGTTTCATAGACGTGTCATTCCAGGCGTTGCAATTGTCCTGTATATAAAAACCAAGGTGAAGACAGACAGCAAACAGTTACTAATGAAGTGTTAATCAGTTTCTGTGACAAAACTGCCTTTCCGGTGTTTAAAACTTTCTTGACGTTTCATAGGTCACGTAGATTCTTTTCCGGCATATTGTTACAATGTATTTATCATGCTTTCCATCCGGGCAGAAGAGACTAACGTATGGGCTGGTAAAACATACTGATCAGACATGTTAGTTAGTTCTTAGTTCTTAGTTGATTTCTACAGGGGCAGATGACTCTGTGCAGGTCCCAGCTCTGGTATGAGCTGGATGTAGCCCGGAGAAGGTTTACCTGCTTAGCGGGCTAGGCTCGAGCAGCTAAATACTCCGCTGCGTTAGGACAAGCGCTTACATTGGTGGTTAACCGATGTGCAAGTACATCTTAATAGACTCAAACACTAGAGCAAAGTAGACCTGCAGCCTGTTAGGCGCCACATATGCTGCTCTAAACAAACCACCTACCATGGCCGGTGTTATGCCACGTCACACAGTTAGTCGCGCTTACGACATGCTCTCTGTGAGTTAAAAAAAGTAAAAGTAAAGTATCCCATAGCATTACTGCCGTAGGGGTGTGAGGTGTTAGCGATCTCACATTTCAAATGCTCGGTTATATGAGGACGGTAGCCATCTCCTCTCCCTCGCCGCTTTTACTCCCCGGACTGAACCGGTACCCATTTAAGGCTGGGTCGACCCGGGAGCCATTGCGGTCTGAAAAAACCATTACCGCCTCAACTGGGAAATGAACCCAGAACCACTCAGATGCGAAGCCAGTGCGCTAACCACTGCGCTACGCGGCTCCACTCTCTGTGAGGCAGTGGTGAAATTCTTGTCCTTGTCATGCACAAAGACCCTGGCGAACCACTCGGATTATGTTAGTCAGGTAAAATATACTGTTAGGACGTGCTACTTTGGGTCAGGCAAAATATACTGATAGTGACATGTTAGTGAGGATTAGGCAAAATATACTGATAGGACATGTCTGTCAGGGTCAGGGAAAATATACTGGCCGAGACTTTCCCCTCACTTCCGCGTAGGTGAAACGGGCTGTTTTCATGGTAGTCTGACTAACGAGGTGGTCCTAACTAATATATATACGCTTTCATTCCAATGATATTGTTATTATTGCTTCAAGACCTGGACGTTCTTGCGGGAAGATCGGAAGTGGGTCAAGATCTTGCATATGGGCAACCATCATTTGAATTCCTTAGCAAGACATAATCACTAACATCAAGGTCTCCCTACGGACACGAATTGATATCTCCTCAACCATAGATCGGCGCCGCTTTTTTTTCTTTGACCATGGTGCCCACATCTTTCAGGACGTCTCGGCTCGACACCTGGTACACCAGTCTCTGGAAATCAGGGGCAGGAGAAGAGCACACCCTTCGTGGAGTCGTTCGCTGGACAGCCAGAACAACACCTGGTTTAGACAGTTCTCCTCCCCTCTACGTGGCTTCCATGCTGCATGGGACGCTGCCATCAACCCTGATCATGAGCGGTCAGCGCGTTTGGTTCTGGTTTCCTAGCCTGATTGATAATAATAAAGGTCAATTAGGCATCTAGAGCCCGTTGCGTCGATCGATCACTACTATGTCCAACTGCTGAGGCTTGTAGTGATCGATCATGTCCAACTGCTGAGGCTTGTAGGGATCGACCATGTCCAACTGCTGAGGCTTGTAGGGATCGATCATGTCCAACTGCTGAGGCTTGTAGGGATCGATCATGTCCAACTGCTGAGGCTTGCAGGAATCGACCATGTCCAACTTCTGAGGCTTGCAAGGATCGACCATGTCCAACTGCTGAGGCTTGCAGGGATCGATCACTGCCATGTCCAACTGCTGATGCTTGTAGGGATCAACCATGTCCAACTGCTGAGGCTTGCAGGGATCGATCACTGCCATGTCCAACTGCTGAGGCTTGTAGGGATCGATCATGTCCAACTGCTGAGGCTTGTAGGGATCGATCATATCCAACTGCTGAGGCTTGTAGGGATCGACCATGTCCAACTGCTGAGGCTTGTAGGGATCGACCGTGTCCAACTGCTGAGGCTTGTAGGGATCGATCATGTCCAACTGCTGAGGCTTGTAGGGATCGATTATGTCCAACTGCTGAGGCTTGCAGGGATCGACCATGTCCAACTGCTGAGGCTTGCAGGGATCGACCATGTCCAACTGCTGAGGCTTGCAGGGATCGACGATGTCCAACTGCTGATGCTTGCAGGGATCGATCACTGCCATGTCCAACTGCTGATGCTTGTAGGGATCAACCATTTCCAACTGCTGATGCTTGTAGGGATCAACCATGTCCAACTGCTGAGGCTTGCAGGGATCGATAACTGCCATGTCCAACTGCTGAGGCTTGCAGGGATCGACCACTACCGTGTCCAACTGCTGAGGCTTGTAGGGATCGACCATGTCCAACTGCTGAGGCTTGCAGGGATCGATCACTGCCATGTCCAACTGCTGAGGCTTGCAGGGATCGACCATGTCCAACTGCTGAGGCTTGCAGGGATTGATCACTGCCATGTCCAACTGCTGAGGCTTGCAGGGATCGACCACTACCGAGTCCAACTGCTGAGGCTTGTAGGGATCGATCATGTCCAATTGCTGAGGCTTGTAGGGATCGACCATGTCCAACAGCTGAGGCTTGTAGGGATCGATCACGTCCAACTGCTGAGGCTTGTAGGGATCGACCGTGTCCAACTGCTGAGGCTTGTAGGGATCGATCATCTCCAACTGCTGAGGCTTGTAGGGATCGATCATGTCCAACTGCTGAGGCTTGCAGGGATCGACCATGTCCAACTGCTGAGGCTTGCATGGATCGACCATGTCCAACTGCTGAGGCTTGCAGGGATCGATCACTGCCATGTCCAACTGCTGAGGCTTGTAGGGATCGACCATGTCCATCTGCTGAGGTTGTAGCCAAAAGTCGTTCACTGCTGAAGGAGAGACTGCTATCTATGGAAGACATGTAGAGCTGGGACGGCCCCCTCCCATGCATCCACGCCGCAGGTCGGAGAAGGTTGTTACACACAGCAGATGGGCGAAGGTTGTTACACATCGCAGGTGGGAGAAGGTTGTTACACACAGCAGATGGGCGAAGGTTGTTACACACATCAGACTTGGACATTATCTGGTGAGCCGGCACTTTCTGGTCCATTTAAACCACGAGACCAAACAGAGACAGGTGGCAGCGGGCCAGAGTGTCCGAGATGGAGGGAAGAATCGTCTTTGCAGACATCTTGGTATTGAAGACGAGATTAAACCACCAGATACCGAAGATGCGTCGCTGGTTGCGCATATGAAAGGCATCAAGTCTTGATATGTCCTGTTTAAGTAGGGTCCAAGTTTATGAATACTACAGGAGGACAGGACTCACACACGTCTGATCAATACGAAAATTGGATCGAGAGAAAGTCTGCCATTATTCCACACCTGGCGAAGGTCGTTCATAGCGGAAGTAGAAAGCCAGATCCGTCTTAACATGTCAGGCGCACTGCGTCCATCGGACGAAAAAAGAACTCCCCAGGTATGTGAATTCATTGCTCCACTCCACCGTGTGACCTTGCACTACAATGCTGTGAGGACCAGTGTCAGAGCCAGGGTTCTAGGCAGACTTTATTTGTACTGCCGGCCCTATGCTTTATTTGGGAGCTCAGAGATGAATCGATTAATGGAATGGTTAATAGAAACCTAACATTGCACTACAGTCAAGAAAGCGCAGATCCATCTTTGACAGTATGCCTTCAAATACAAGAAGATACCTTGTTAACTGATAACAGACCAGAATACACTGTAACATGATAACACACCAAGAGACCCTGTAACCTGATAACAGACCACGATACCCTGTAACCTGATAACAGACCAAGACACCCTGTAACATGATAACAGACCAAGAGATCATGTAACATGATAACAGACCAAGAGACCCTGTAACATGATAACAGACCAAGAGACCCTGTAACCTGATAACAGACCAAGATATAACGTAACCTGATAACAGAGACAATGATCAAGAGCTTAGACAAAGTTGCTTTGGACAACAATAATCTGTTATCAACACACGAGAATGGGCTCAGCAGAGTGAATATGGTAAGATCGCATAGCGCACGTATACTCAAAGTCTGAAATTTCCACAAGATGAGTGTACTGACAGCATAGCCCTGCCTAACACAACTATGGTTTGGACTACTAGAGAAGTATGAAACGTACCGTCAAGTTTACAAAGGAAATGGACAAGATTATTTGATAACGGGTGGCGACGAAGAAGAAGAAAAAGTGAAAAGGAAGAAGGAGAAGTTAAGAAGAAAAATAAGAAGAAAAAAAATAAGAAAAAGAAGAAGAAGGAAAAGAAAAAGGAGAAGAAGAGGAAGAAGAAGAAAAAGGTAGAAAAAGAAGAAAAAAGAGAAAGATAATAATAATAAGAAACGAAGTTAAAGAAGCAGAAAAAATAAGAAAACGAGGAAGAAGAAGAAAAAACGATTGAGAAGAAGAAGATGAAGAAAAGGAAGAAGAGCATAACACAACAGAAAGCCCCCTAAAGTGACAAGATTATTTTGTTTTCAGTCTTTCTCTCTCTCTCTCTCTCTCTTACTCTCTCTCTTACTCTCTCTCTCTCTCCCTCTCTCCCTCCTTCCCTCTTTCTTTCTCTCCCTTCCTATCTCTCTCTCTCCCTCTTCTTATCTCTCCCTCTCTTGGAATCACCAGCGACATTTCGCTATCGCCAGCTTAAGAAAAGCCCTGATCTAGACTGTGTTACACCAACTGCCTGCCTGTGTGTTCATGTGTAAAACGGTCGAGGAGTTACGAGTGAGGTCAGTGACCCGTTCAGAGCTCACATCTCTAAAACACCGCTGCAAAAAAAAAGTCGCCTGCAAAAGTCATTGTAGGATAACAATACAGATTGATTATTTTCTCTTTTTTGTTTCCTTGTCTCTGGGGCAGACTTGTTTTTATTTCCTTCTCTCTGGGGCAACTACTAGTTTTTGTTTCGTTGTCTCTGGGGCAACTACTAGTTTTTGTTTCGTTGTCTCTGGGGCAGACTTGTTTTTGTTTCCTTGTCTCTGGGGCAGACTTGTTTTTATTTCCTTGTCTCTGGGGCAACTACTAGTTTTTGTTTCGTTGTCTCTGGGGCAACTACTAGTTTTTGTTTCGTTGTCTCTGGGGCAGACTTGTTTTTGTTTCCTTGTCTCTGGGGCAACTACTAGTTTTTGTTTCGTTGTCTCTGGGGCAGACTTGTTTTTGTTTCCTTGTCTCTGGGGCAACTACTAGTTTTTGTTTCCTTGTCTCTGGGGCAACTACTAGTTTTTGTTTCGTTGTCTCTGGGGCAGACTGGTTTTTGTTTTGTTGTCTCTGGGGCAGACTTGTTTTTGTTTTGTTGTCTCTGGGGCAGACTTGTTTTTGTTTCCTTGTCTCTGAGGCAACTACTCGTTTTTGTTTCCTTGTCTCTGGGGCAACTACTCGTTTTTGTTTCCTTGTCTCTGGGGCAGACTTGTTTTTGTTTCCTTGTCTCTGGGGCAGACTTGTTTTTGTTTCCTTGTCTCTGGGGCAGACTTGTTTTTGTTTCCTTGTCTCTGAGGCAACTACTCGTTTTTGTTTCCTTGTCTCTGGGGCAACTACTCGTTTTTGTTTCCTTGTCTCTGGGGCAACTACTCGTTTTTGTTTCCTTGTCTCTGGGGCGACTACTAGTTTTTGTTTTGTTGTCTCTGGGGCAACTACTCGTTTTTGTTTCCTTGTCTCTTGGGCAACTACTCGTTTTTGTTTCCTTGTCTCTGGGGCAACTACTCGTTTTTGTTTCCTTGTCTCTGGGGCAACTACTCGTTTTTGTTTCCTTGTCTCTGGGGCAACTACTCGTTTTTGTTTCCTTGTCTCTTGGGCAGACTAGTTTTTGTTTTGTTGTCTCTGGGGCAGACTAGTTTTTGTTTTGTTGTCTCTGGGGTAGACTAGTTTTTGTTTTGTTGTCTCTGGGGCAGACTAGTTTTTGTTTCGTTGTCTCTGGGGTAGACTAGTTTTTTTTTTCATTGTCTCTGGGGCAGAAATTCTCATCGCACATTATAGTTGTCGTGTTTATATGTACGACATTGAACGCTTTCCTTTCTTACGTCTTAAAACATTTCTTTTAGCACATCCACGTTAAATCCTCTCGACTAGATGAAACTACGGAGGTCCAATTTGCAGTACAGTGAGGGAGCTGAAAGGAGCCAACGACTGATAGGGAGCTGTTTGTATCAGGGTCCAGCGCTGACCAATATCTTCTCCAGCCTTCAAACGGCGACTCTGAAAACAGGCTTCACTTGTGTAGTCTGGTTAAGAAAATAGGGAATGCGAAGTCGGTGTCACCGCCTTCCCCCACAGGAAAATCGGATGTGTCGGACCGAAAAACAATATAACATAAACTCACAACGTCCTTTTGAGGACGAACGTCGAAAAACAATAAGAAGAAGAAGAGAAAGAAGATGAGGAAGAAGAAGAAAAAAAGGAAGAAGAAGAAGAAGAAGAAGAAGAAGAAACTCTAAGACGTGGGTTATTACACATCCAACCATTCGTATTGTGAAAAACATGCTGTTTGTGGAATAGCTTGCTGGAATAAAGTTCTGGAAATAATGCCCCTTATATGTATAAAAATGCAAGATGTGATAACTCGTTTACAAGAAGAGAACGAAGTTGTCTGCCCAACGTTTCAGCTTCCATTCAACCACCGTCAATAATAAAACCATTAAAAGCTTCATTGTCCCTTAAGGAGCATAAAAACGTGCTAAATCCATTGTTCAGAACCACGTCATCCAGGTTTTCACAAGTTTCACTGTTTCTTTTATGTTTCGCGCGAGCCCCATTGTCTATGACTCATTCCATTCACTTCTATTTCTGTTTCCCTTTGTTCTCCCACAATAGAAACTGCCTTGCAATGTTATCATATCACCGCCCCATATATCGTCTGCCCTGTTTGTCGCATGAAAATCATATCAGTTGCTGCGACGCTGGTAGAAAGGTCCGTAGTGTCAATCTTGAACTTATTGTATATATGAATACCTTTGTTGTTGGTGTCCTGTGCGTAGCCTGGAGAGGTGGTGGTAGGCATCGTTTTCTATGTGGCCAGGTAAGCTTTTTTCCATTTTACTCCTAATAACCTGGCTCTGGATTTTAGTAGCATGTCCTTTTGCAGAACTTCGCTTCTTACAGCTGTCAACTTATTTGGCTGTTATAAGTTTCTTGGTGGGTATGCAGTACGGTGGGCTAATGGTTAAGTGACACGGCTCACAACCGGAAGATGCTGGGTTCAATCCCCATAACAGCACCAGCCGTTACCCCGGGGAAGAAAATGCAGGAGAAAGCAGACCCTTACATAAAATGCATACTGAAGTCGGATGCACTAGGCCGACAGGCGTAAAATAAATATCAAAGTGCAACGCACACCGCCTTGGGAATTAGAGAAATAAGGCGATGACAGACAAACAAAAAAAATTACTATCCGTATGAGGGGAAGAGATCGTACCGAAAAAAATCAACACCGTGTCTGTCAATCTAGGCACGACGGGTTTCGAAACTGGAATTTTGAGATCAGACTTTCAGAAATTATTACCTGCGTAGAATAGAAATTATACGACTAATTTAGAAACAAAGAGTTAGTAACTTCGTCATACCATTCAGTCTGAGTATTCTGCGTAGGCATCAATTTGACGAACTTCTAAGATCGGTTAGATATCGCCTTACTTACATACGAGGGCTGTTCAAGTTAAACGAGACTTTTTTATTTAAAGAAAAACAATTTGTATTTCAAGTAGTCAAAATGTCATTTATTTTTCTATATAATCTCCTGCAACGTTTATGCACTTATCCAAGAGTTTAAGTAATGCTTGAAAAGCTTCAGCGGAGAAAGATTTGTCAGTATGTCTGAACCAGTCTAGGACAGCCTGTTTCACTTCGTCATCAGTGGTGAAATGTTGACTTCACAGAAGTTTTTTAGGAATCCAAACAGGTGGAAATCGCTTGGAGCGAGGTTTGGGTTGTAAGGTGGATATTGTAATACCGCCCAGCCAAGTTTCTGCAGATGGCACATAATACAATGACCCGTATGAGGTCGAGCGGGCTAGAACTCTCCACTGCTGGACAAAAAGTTGAAATATGTCTTGGCATCCACCGTATACTAACCTTCCGAAAATATAAACGTTAATCAATTTCGCGATAGGTTATGCGTCGATTTTCCAGGATGAGGCGTTCCATGATCTGGACATTCTCAGGAATGGCTGTGGTGGATTGAGAGCCAGCACGGCCGGGATCATCACTCGCGGACGTACGGCTTTCTCTAAAACGTTTACACCATTAAAATATCTTACTGCGACTGAGCGTCTCATCACCTTATTGTGATTGCAGTCTTCTGTAAATGTTAGCAGGTTTCACGCCTTCTTTCGCAAGAAACTTCATCAGAAAGTGATGTTCCGTGCAAGCACTAACAGTATTGTCCACCATTTGTATTTATATGTCATGTGACTGGCCCATGTCAAGTGGGCGACCTAGCAGTAATAGGACACAAGTGCCCCTAACTAATGATAGTAGTTCCAATACACTATAACCCATTCAGGTAGAACAAGAACAAAAAGTCCCGGTTTGATTTGAACGTCCCTTGTAGAAGTGGTCGTTATAATAAAGCTGTATGGGGTTCGACTGTAAGGACAAAACCACGGGACGGCGTGATTTCGAAACCTGCATGTTTCAAGCAACCGCTGGACTCAACTGAGGCGATATCTATTGAGGCTTAGTCATTTTGGAGATGGACGATACACCCGTGAATCGTTTGCAGAAGTGAAAGAACGCTTGGCAGTTGAAAAATGAAAAGAGCGGCCTGCTAGTCACTGTCCGAGCCAAAACTTCTAAACAAATCGTGAAACTCTTATTCGGACGCCACCTCTGTTTTCCACAGCCTTTATAGCCACCGGAAATTGAACCGTAAAAAAAGAACTTACTAAACAGAGCTGCGATTACCTGGCAGCTGGTAAACACCTGTTTCTTTGAATTCCAGCATTCCAAGTCCCAACAAAGATGTGCGGGCAAATGTCCAGTGAAGGCTGATTATAAAGATGATAGTGGGATTCCAGAATTACAGTTATGAGGAACGACTCAGAAAAATCGGCCTACAGTGTCTCGAAGAGAGAAGAATTCGTGGGGACTTAAAACAGGTTTATAAGATGATCAGAGGAATCGATAAATTAGACTATAACAAGTTTTTTTAAAAATACAGCCACCTACAATAACACGAGGGCATAGCTACAAGCTGACTAAAATAGGTCCAGGTTAGATATTAGGAAATATTTTTTTAGTCAGAGAGTGGTGTCTGCTTGGAATGCATTGCCAGGGGAGGTAGTGGAGGCCGGGACATTTAATGCATTTAAGAATAAACTGGATGCGCATAGATTTTAGAGCAAGGTGATGTAAATGTAACTGGTTGTATACAGACTCTGCAGGGTCTTCTAAACCAGTATAAAGACGTTAAGTTAAGTTAAGTTAAGTTAAGTTACGTTCAGTTAAGTTAAGAACAAAATAATCGGAGCGAATAAGGGCTGAGTGGGCTGATCAAATATTGAGGATGGATATTGTGAGCATTCTTATACAGACTTTGTTCTGGAGCTCAGTGTGAAAGAGGAATAGGGAAAGATATGAGCGCATATAGAGACACGAAATGAACGTAAACTGCAGTGATAATGTTCCATAAGCGTACTCCAGTGATTATATGTTAATAGTATACATTCTAATGGTATGCTGTAGTGATTTATGTAGTGATTATATGTTAATAGTATACATTCTAATGGTATGCTGTAGTGATTTATGTAGTGATTATATGTTAATAGTATACATTCTAATGGTATGCTGTAGAGATTTATGTAGTGATTATATGTTAATAGTATACATTCTAATGGTATGCTGTAGTGATTTATGTAGTGATTTTATGTTAATAGTATACATTCTAATGGTATGCTGTAGTGATTTATGTAGTGATTATATGTTAATAGTATACATTCTAATGGTATGCTGTAGTGATTTATGTAGTGATTATATGTTAATAGTATACATTCTAATGGTTTGCTGTAGTGATTTATGTAGTGATTATATGTTAATAGTATACATTCTAATGGTATGCTGTAGTGATTTATGTAGTGTTTATATGTTAATAGTATACATTCTAATGGTATGCTGTAGTGATTTATGTAGTGATTATATGTTAATAGTATACATTCTAATGGTATGCTGTAATGATTTATGTAGTGATTATATGTTAATAGTATACATTCTAATGGTATGCTGTAGTGATTTATGTAGTGATTTTATGTTAATAGTATACATTCTAATGGTATGCTATAGTGATTTATGTAGTGATTATATGTTAATACTATACATTCTAATGGTATGCTGTAGTGATTTATGTAGTAATTATATGTTAATACTATACATTCTAATGGTATGCTGTAGTGATTTATGTAGTGATTATATGTTAATACTATACATTCTAATGGTATGCTGTAGTGATTTATGTAGTGATTATATGTTAATAGTATACATTCTAATGGTATGCTGTAGTGATTTATGTAGTCATTATATGTTAATACTATACATTCTAATGGTATGCTGTAGTGATTTATGAAGTGATTATATGTTAATAGTATACATTCTAATGGTATGCTGTAGAGATTTATGTAGTGATTATATGTTAATAGTATACATTCTAATGGTATGCTGTAGTGATTTATGTAGTTATTATATTCTAACAGCACATTGTCAAAAAAAAAAAAACTGTCATTCGACATTTTTTCCCATTGCTGTCTAGTCCAGGGGTTTTGAAGGCTGAGGACTACAGGCCGCTTCGCCACTACTGTCGCTACGTCGTGTGCTGACTTCATTTGTTTATTTCGCCCCCAACAGAAAAATAACATATGCCCTACCGAGGATTCGAGCCGCTGCCCTCCTTGTCGGCAGGCAAGCCTCGAAACAATTCGGCCACGCGCTCCTTTATACAGCATACTTCAGTGATTATTTTCTAAAAGCACAAATTTGTGATTATATTCTAATAACATACTTCAGTGATTATTTTCTAATAGCACAAATATATTATTATATTCTAATAACATACTTCAGTGATCATTTTCTAATATCAAACATCTGTGATTATATTCTAACAACATACTTCAGTGATTATTTTCTAACAACATACATCTGTGAATATATTTTCTAACAACATACTTCAGTGATTATTTTCTAACAGCATACATATGTGATTATATTCTAATAGTATATTTCAATGATTATGTTTTAACAGCACTGTTCAGTGATTATGTTATAACAGCACAGTTCAGTGATTCTGTTCTTACAGCACAGTTCAGTGATTATATTTTAACAGCACAGTTCAGTGATCATGTTATAACAGTACAGTTTAGTGATCATGTTATAACAGTACAGTTCAGTGATCATGTTATAACAGTACAGTTTAGTGATCATGTTATAACAGTACAGTTCAGTGATCATGTTATAACAGTACAGTTTAGTGATCATGTTATAACAGTACAGTTCAGTGATCATGTTATAACAGCACAGTTCAGTGATCATGTTATAACAGCACAGTTCAGTGATCATGTTATAACAGCACAGTTCAGTGATCATGTTATAACAGTACAGTTCTTAACTTAACTTAACGTCTTTATACTGGTTTAGAAGGCCCTGTAGAGTCTGTATACAACCAGTTACATTTACATCACCTTGCTCTAAAAGCTATGCGCATCCAGTTTATTCTTAAATGCATTAACTGTCTCTGCCTCCACTACCTCCCCTGGCAATGCATTCCAAGCAGACACCACTCTCTGACTAAAAAAATATTTCCTAATATCTAATCTGGACCTCTCTTTAGTCAGCTTGTAGCTATGCCCTCGTGTTATTGTAGGTGGCTGTATTTAAAAAAAAAACTTGTTATAGTCTAATTTATCGATTCCTCTGATCATCTTATAAACCTTTATTAAGTCACCACGAATTCTTCTCTCTTTGAGACACTGTAGGCCGGTTTTTCTGAGTCGTTCCTCATAACTGTAATTCTGGAATCCCACTATCATCTTTGTCGCTCTTTTTTGTATTCTTTCTATCATGTTTATGTCCCCTCTACGATAAGGACTCCACACCTGCACACAGTACTCCAATCTAGGTCTAACTAAAGCTTTATACAGTTTGACGATCACTTCCTTGCTCCTATGTTTAATATTTCTTTTTATCATACCTAACATTGCATTTGCCTTTTTCACTGCTACCTTAACTTGGTCACTCACCTTACCTGTATGATCTATTATAACCCCTAGGTCCCTTTCCTTATCAGTTCAGTGATCATGTTATAACAGCACTGTTCAGTGATCATGTTATAATAGCACTGTTCAGTGATCATGTTATAACAACACAGTTCAGTGATCATGTTATAACAACACAGTTCAGTGATCATGTTATAACAACACAGTTCAGTGATTATGTTATAACAGCATAATAATAATAATTCGTCCATCGTCGTCGATGAGCATCACCAACATCATCACGTGCCATAATGCAACCTTGAGTATGTATGTGCACTCGTGACTGATCAAGCCAATTCGAGCGTAGAGAAGTCTATGGCACGACCGGCTAACGAAGCCAGCAGTTTTCTCTGAAATTTCTCTGCTCTTGACTTCCTGATTGCATATCCATCTTGAGCTGCCTGGATACGGAGACCCTCACCGTTCAACGCAGTCTGTGACCGTACTCTTCCATGTTGAACGATTGTGAGCCAGGTTCTCCCGTGTGTTAATGTCTATTTCCCAGCACTTAATGGATTCTTTCAGACTGTTCTTGAAACGCTTTTTAGGTCGTCCTTGTGATCGTTCTCCCTTACTCAGTTCGCATCGTTCAGTGATTGGATTGGCTTGGCTTCGTTCGTTCTCAATCTCCCGCTACCAAACCCTGAAATGGCTTAAGTAGCAGAATGTAGTCCAGAGAACGGAATGCGCTGTGTCATAGTTGACAGCTTTACTGCGAAATTTGCACCTATCGGTCCAACACATCCGACTTTAGCAAGCATTTTTAGAGTACCGGGTTAGCATTCGCTCTTCGATCCCTTTTCCTTAGCCAGTCTGCTCTCTGCAGCAGCCTGTTATCCAGGAACACCGCGTGGAGGTGTAGAAGGGTCTTGGCAGCTTTGGTTCGCTGGCCCTGACGCTAGTATTCAGCTATGGGTCGCTGACCGCTGCAGCTCATGCGCTGCTCAGCATCTTGATCTCCTTCAATGATTATAGTCTAATAGTAGGTCTCGGAGAGACAGGGCTATCTGGTCAAGTAAAATATACTAACCATGACATCTACCTCACTTCCACTGAAGGCCTCCCTGAAAACAGAATGTTTTAATGGCAGCCTGACTAACGAGGTGGGGATCGACGTGATTCTCGTAGTAGTGAGCGACACGCAGATGAAGCTAGATGTAGCACAGCCGCCTGGAGGATACCGATCCACCTTGTTCAGCACGCTCGGGATATGAGGAAAGCAGCTCACCACTTAAAGCCCTTATCATACAGCACAAAAGAGTAAATATACTCATTGTGAGCATTCAACCCGAATTTCGTGGCGAAGTGGTTAAGCTATCGGCCTCGTGATCGAGTGGTGTAGGTTCGCCGTGCTTGATGCGGAGTCCCCTGCATCTCGTAGTCGCCTCCTAGCCGTCTTGTCCTTGACTTGCCACTGAGGTCGGGCGGCACGAGACGAAAGAGTGAGGATAAAAATTAGTGCAGTTAATCCTTACTAAAAATAGCGCTAGCAAAATAAATTATGATTATAAATGATGTCTACGATGGACGGCGGCCTTTGTCTTGAGTATTCAACAACAACAATAATCTAGTTCTGGCTGAATCTAAGAATTGGAAGGAACAGGTATTAATGTGTTTAAACAGTACCTAGTGACACCGTATATAATAACCTAACTCATTAATGGCAACTTAACATCAACATAGAAGGTTCCAGAAACTATGTTCTCCTTTCTTGCCCATCCCACGACCCCACAACCCGTCTCCCCCCCCCCCCCCCCCATAAAGATTCACACATACATCCTCTTCACCACTTAAGTATATATTTAACATTTTAATCTGCGCCACTGCTCTAACAGTTATTCGCTCAGACCAGTAAATCGCTAACTAGCGTTTCCGCATTCTTGTCCGCGTGACGTGGCTATCTGTTACACGAGACATGTCTTCCGTGAGCCTTGTTCTGGACGTACAAGATAGCTAATACAGGTCTGGCTATGTTCATGTCGGTCTGGGGCTAACTACCGGAAGTCTGGCTATGTTCATGTCGGTCTGTGGCTAACTACTAGAGGTCTGGTTATGTTCATGTCGGTCTGTGGCTAACTACCGGAAGTCTGGCCATGTTCATGTCGGTCTGTGGCTACCTACTAGAGGACTGGATATGTTCATGTCGGTCTGTGGCTAACTACTAGAGGTCTGGCTATGTTCATGTCGATCTGTGGCTAACTACCGGAAGTCTGGCCATGTTCATGTCGGTCTGTGGCTAACTACTAGAGGTCTGGCTATGTTCAGTGTGGCTAATAGATGTTCGTCCATCACATGTGATGAAGACTACTCCCCGTTCAGCCGTGAGAACAATATTTTCCTTTTGCTCTGTCGGCTGAAGTGGGTGACTTGCGCTGATTTGGATTAAAGTAAGATTTGCACAATTTGTCGACCTCACTCTTTCGTCCAAAACTACCCCTGGCCAGTGGCAATACATTATCGGGAGGACTAGATATAGCACAGGATGCAGATTATTTTCTCAGGGTGTCCTCCCGAAGCCTCTTCCGCAACCAGGGATCGCCCAAGGCAGTAGGGGTGGGACACTCAAAAGGTTGGGAATGTAGGATGGGTAGGACCAAATCTCTATGTTCATAACAAATGGCACAGCAAACAGTAAGTGCCAAATAATGTTCCAGATATTCGCAAAGTTCTGCCACAGTTGTCATGTAACAGTTCCCGCCGGAGCAAGGGGAGTTTAGGATGCCTGAACATGTTAAAGCTTAAAGCTACATGAATGCATGTCAAGGTCACTCACTGTCTCAGCAAAGGAGAACAGAGTTGGGTTAAGGAATGTGGACAGGTAGAAACTGACCACTGGCCTTCCGATTTTGGTAGGGGGAGATTGATTGACAGACGAAATTGGCAACGGGGCTTGCTGCGAGAGAATGAGTGACAGGTGTGCAAAGTGGTTCGTTCCAATTGGAATTGAAGATGACCATACCTGAGATCGATTGGTCAAGCTCTGGCCTTGCTTGAGGATATATAACTCGAGACAAAGTTTAGCTCGAGAGGCTGGATGAGAGGGATGGAGAGAGAGAGGGCTGGAGAGAGAGTGAGGCTGTATGAAGAGTGAGAGAGAGAGAGACTGAATGTGGATAGTATGTTTAACTCACCGACTTAGGTAGAGGAGCGATTGATAGACGGTTGGACGAATGTTTAGTGATAGAACAGGATCGCTCAAATAGGTGTGTGAGTTTTGCATTAATAGATAATGTGAAAGTGTGTTTGTAAGCAAGGACATATTGTGAACGAGTTATGTCGAGATCGCCCGTCTGAGGGGATTTCAGTGAGGAAGAGTATTTGATAAGGTGTGTTGAAGACGCAGTTAAGGCGATGTGTGTGTGATGTAATTGCAAGGCAATAGAACTGGGTTTTTTAGATAGTTGGGAATTCCATCAATAGCTAATGCTTACAATTCCCGTTTTAGTTGAATGTTTAGTTAAGATATGTATTATATTGTGTTTATAATTTCTCTACTCATTCTATGATATGAGTATGATATAATAAATATGCCACCTGCTGTTTGATATGTCATTTGCTGAGTATGGTCATGATGATGTGGATGAGTGTGAGAATGTTCTAAGTTAGATCGCGGCCAAGGCAAACAGTGGGATCTGCTACACGTTATTATTATTTTGGTGCCAGTGACCACGGATAGTTATAGTTTTATAAATATAGTGTGTAGCTACAGATCTTTAATTGCCTGTTTAACACAAGTGTCGCAGTTATATATAACTTGTGTGTGTAGTTAGGATAAGAGGAGTAGCTAGTGGTTAGAGTGTTAGAACCATAGACAGCTTTTCCAATCATCTGACTGGTAAGTGTGACATATTTGTTTTTCTCATACTTTATTGCATTACTGACAGACGGACATTTGTTTTGCTGCACGACTAATAATTTTTTTTACCTGTAGAAGCTCTTTACGAGTAACGAGGTCTTGAAAATAATGGACAACGAACAGACGACAGCGCTAACAGACACGCTGAATAGACTATCGCTAGCCACATCGCATGGCAATATAACAGCCACGATAGCCCCATTCGACAGGTGGACGATTCGGTTTTTGACTTTTGACTCAGACATACTTTAGTATCTAATTAATTTACAACTTAGTCATAGTTTAGTGACATAGTCTAGTAGAACTTAGTCATAGTTTAGTATCTTATAAAGGGGGCATTAACAGGTGCTCATCTGTGGGGCACGAGCAGGAGTGAAGGTTGATGGCACTTGGTCATGTTTATGTGTGTAAATATTTTGATATTTGGATTTTGACAAGCGTATTACTTGCACTTTAATTGATTGTTGTTGGTTTGTTTAAACATGATTATGTGTCCTGACATAAGTATCAAGGTGTGATACGGACTGAAATACTGATATCATGAGTATGCGTGCAAATATTTTGACATTTGTATTTGGTGTTTGGGTTTCGACATTGTATGCAATGCATTTGTCTTGTGTTTTGTTGTTGTTTTTTTGTTGTTGTTGTTGAATCATCATGTTTACAGGTATTTGATACAGGTTATATAGGTGATCTACAGAGCAGTATATCTCATCCAGACTGTAGGCCTCCGCAAGCACAAGTCACCACGAGTTCCAGAATCACATGTATGTATAGTCTTTGCAGAGAAGACTACATTGATCAGAAGTTGTAATATTGACTATGATATATGTTGTCAAATATCGTTTTTGTGGGAAACATAAAGAATTTTGCTGTTTTCTTTGAGAGGGGATAGCTGTCAAGAAAGACAGTGATAACTAGCCCGAGGATAACCCACGTAAGTTCGTGGCCTCACAGGAGTTAGTATGAAGTGAATCGTCGGCCAGGCGTGTAATGAGACCGCCTGAGAAAATTGACCTGAACTGGTCGTGTGTAACAATGAAGGTTCGTGTCCTTAGAGGAAGGCACGGGAACAGGTCGAGGTATATTGACCTCAATGAGTAAGGAGAATTCCTTAAGGTGTTTCTGTTTTGATGAGTTAAAGGTCCCGCAGGGACAGACTTAGGTGAATTTGACTGTAAAACGATGTAAAAGTGTTGGTTTGTGTTGTAAAAACGCCCAGCCACAGTGTTTTTCTTCTGCTTGTATTGATTGTGTATGTATTACAAAAAGTTTATATGTATCAAATGACATGTCTTTTTATGCATGTACGATGTGAGTGAAGTTGTAAACAGGAGTAGTGTTTACATTTTGGATAGTAGAGACGAAAATGGTGGTCATTTGCCAGATGAAAAAAATGACCATCCATGTTTCGGTCTGTAGTTTAGGGAGGTAATGTAACAGTTCCCGCCGGAGCAAGGGGAGTTTAGGATGCCTGAACATGTTAAAGCTTAAAGCTACATGAATGCATGTCAAGGTCACTCACTGTCTCAGCAAAGGAGAACAGAGTTGGGTTAAGGAATGTGGACAGGTAGAAACTGACCACTGGCCTTCCGATTTTGGTAGGGGGAGATTGATTGACAGACGAAATTGGCAACGGGGCTTGCTGCGAGAGAATGAGTGACAGGTGTGCAAAGTGGTTCGTTCCAATTGGAATTGAAGATGACCATACCTGAGATCGATTGGTCAAGCTCTGGCCTTGCTTGAGGATATATAACTCGAGACAAAGTTTAGCTCGAGAGGCTGGATGAGAGGGCTGGAGAGAGAGAGGGCTGGAGAGAGAGTGAGGCTGTATGAAGAGTGAGAGAGAGAGAGACTGAATGTGGATAGTATGTTTAACTCACCGACTTAGGTAGAGGAGCGATTGATAGACGGTTGGACGAATGTTTAGTGATAGAACAGGATCGCTCAAATAGGTGTGTGAGTTTTGCATTAATAGATAATGTGAAAGTGTGTTTGTAAGCAAGGACATATTGTGAACGAGTTATGTCGAGATCGCCCGTCTGAGGGGATTTCAGTGAGGAAGAGTATTTGATAAGGTGTGTTGAAGACGCAGTTAAGGCGATGTGTGTGTGATGTAATTGCAAGGCAATAGAACTGGGTTTTTTAGATAGTTGGGAATTCCATCAATAGCTAATGCTTACAATTCCCGTTTTAGTTGAATGTTTAGTTAAGATATGTATTATATTGTGTTTATAATTTCTCTACTCATTCTATGATATGAGTATGATATAATAAATATGCCACCTGCTGTGTGATATGTCATTTACTGAGTATGGTCATGATGATGTGGATGAGTGTGAGAATGTTCTAAGTTAGATCGCGGCCAAGGCAAACAGTGGGATCTGCTACAGTCACAGCATGAAAGTCAAATCCTCCCAGGGACAGACGTAATATGGTTAATCCGGGTTTCCTAAAACTCACAAGACATAGCAGAGGTAATCCAGCCAAATTGTGATGATGTGCGAGAAACTAAATATCCAAGTCATTTACATTTCATCATGTTGAAGTCGGATGCACAAAACACAAAAACACAGTGCTACGCACACCGCCTTGGGGATTAGAGAAATAAGGCGAACGCAAAAAAAAAACAAAAAAACATTTCATCAATGGCAATGATAATTAAATAACCAGGATATTGTTGCTAGTTGCTGGTAATCCATTTGCGCCACCTTGACTATGAAATATGAGACAATATAATCACTGATAAGGTAATCAGATTTAGAGTAGACAGTCATCAAATCCACACAATCCTTACGTTAATATCAAATGTCACAGGAAAATAAAGGCAAACACATTAGTCCGTCTAATTACAGAGGCCTGACTATGTTCATGTCGGCTTCGCTCTGTGGCTAACTACTAGAGGTCTGAGTATGTTCATGTCGGTCTGTGGCTAACTACAACTAACGGGGAGGGGGTGGGGGGGGGGGGGGGGGGGGAGAGACTAATGTCAGATCAGGCAAAACATACTGATCAGACATATTAGTCAGGGTCAGGCATAACATACTGATCAGACATGTTCGTCAGGGTCAGGCAAAACATACTAATCAGACATGTTAGTCAGGGTCAGGCAAAACATACTGATCAGACATATTAGTCAGGATTGGAAAATCATGCTCATCAGACTATGTTAGTCAGGTTCGGAAAATCATGCTGATCAGACTATGTTAGTCAGGGTCGGAAAATCATGCTGATCAGACTTTGTTAGTCAGGGTCGGAAAATCATGCTGATCAGACTATCTTAGTCAGGGTCAGGCAAAACACACCGGTTCGGACCCCTATCTCAACTTCCTCAAAGTTCTCCGTGGAAACAAAATATTCTTCTTGGTAGTCCGCTAACGATGTGTGGGATCAATATGTTCCCCGTAGTGATGAGCGACAGGTAGATGAAGCCAAGTAAAGCCCTATCGTTATCAGCACGCTTGAGATGTAAGGAAAGTTACTGCAACCCGCATCTTCGCGTCGTGTTCAGGATGCAAAAAAGCGTTAACCTATTCATTATAGGCATTCCCAACAAGAACAAGAACCCTCCACGCGTTGATCCTGCATGACATGCTGAACACAGACAGACTGGCCAAGGAGAAGTCCTCCAAGATGGAAGACTCACCCGGTAGCCAAAAAAACTAGGCTCAAGTCAGATGTTCCGAAACAAACGTAACAAATGCCGCATGTACGCTGTAAACTACGACACAATTCATTAGTTTCTCCATACAACATCCAGTTACTTACAAGACCCATTTCAGGGCTTGTTAGAGAAAGTTTGAGAAACAACGACGAAGAAGAAGAAAGAAAGGTAGTCGTTCTTGAGGTCAGCAGTCTTAGTGATGTATTTTTATTGGCTGGTTACAGTGGCTCTGCTTACATTCAGAAGTGTACTGAAGAACGTCGAAACGGATTCACCTGAATGGGATACAATGCTGGATTTCTCAGTAGGCACTCTGTTATGACAAAACATTGTGCCAATCCCCACCTCACTGACTAATCTGCTGTAATGACGCGCTCTGAAGGTAAGGTCTCGATTGGTATGTTTTAATTTACTCTGACGATTGTCGTGTCTTCTGTGAAAGCACAGCACAGAATAGTACTACAATAAATTGCGTAGCTTGTCTTAAGAGGTTATTAAGTGCGGTTGGGCACGGCACTAGTTCCATATCCTGTATTACAATTATAAACGACAATTACAATATGAGAAACCGAACCAGTGGTATAAGAGGTGTCCCTGGGTCAGGTCTTCATGTTGTTAAGATGATAATGTTGATGATATCGATGATACGAATGAAGATGGCAGTGATAAAAGTTGTGTTGATAATCAAAAAGGTGATCATGATGAAAGTGATTTTGATTGTCAATGTGTCAATATGAGGTTGCGTGGCGAAGTGTTAAACTCGCTCGGTGTTCACAATCCCAACGCACCGGGTTCGATTCCCACCGTGCCAAGTTTGACAGACACTGGGGTGTTTTCTCGGACGATTGCTCCTCTACGTAAGGACAGTAATGGCAATCCTATAACAGTCAAATAGGTGGCGGTTATACCAGGCGTGTTCAAATTAAACCGGGCCTAACTGTACCAAGTAAACATTCGTACGATACGCATGGTGACGATAATTCTGGTGTAAACAGCACACACCAACCGTTAAGTTTGCCAAGTTTCATTATCCTCCGACTCATAGTTTTCTCAGCAGACCGTTGCAAACATGGCGGGTGTTATACGGAATCCGTCCAGAGTTGATCAGCGAGCGGTGATTCGGTTACTAACAGCTGACGGATGTCGACCAGCTGACGGATGTCGACCAGTTGACATTCATCGACCAGTTGACATTCATCGACCAGTTGACATTCATCGACCAGTTGACATTCATCGACCAGTTGACATTCATCGACCAGTTGACATTCATCGACCAGTTGACATTCATCGACCAGTTGACATTCATCGACCAGTTGACATTCATCGACCAGTTGACATTCATCGACCAGTTGACATTCATCGACCAGTTGACATTCATTGACCAGTTGACATTCATCGACCAGTTGACATTCATTGACCAGTTGACATTCATCGACCAGTTGACATTCATCGACCAGTTGACATTCATCGACCAGTTGACATTCATCGCAGAATGCAGGCAGTGTAAGGTGACCCGAACTACTGCATATATTTTGGCGATTGCATCTTCTGACGCAACAATATGCGCCTGACCTGGTCTCGGAAGATCTTTCGTTAACTCGCGTCCTTTTTTAAACATCGTTGCCCAGTTCTTCACTGTTGTTGTCGACACACTTTTGTCACCATACACTGCCTGCATTCTGTTATGAATGTCAACTGGTCGACATCCTTCAGCTGTTAGAAACAGAATCACCACTCGCTGATCAACACCCGCCATTTTTTCAACAATCTGCTGAGGAAACTATGAGTCAGAGGATTAAACTGTGCAAATTAACAGCTGGTATGTGCTGTTCACACCAGAATTGACGTCATCATGCGTATCGTACGTATGTACACCTGTTGGAGCAAATCCCGTTTCATTTGAACACGCCTCGCAAAAAGCGTTCTGTAAAGGGCATGCTACTTTTGTGTGTGTTAACAACGAGCAGTAAGTGGATTGTTATCAGATAATGCTGACTGTTATCAGATAATGATGATTGTTATCGGACAATGATGGTGGGAGTGATCATTATATTGATATCGATAGCATGTAACTAATATCGTTGTGGTTAGTTAATGTGTCGAAGTAGTGGGAAAGTACTTCTGATCCAACATTAAACTTGCGCGCGTTTTTCTTAATGCGCTTTGCTGTTTGTCTGTTGTGAAACGACTCGGTGATGTCCGATCGTCTGCTCCTTGGCATTCTTGACCCCGGCTGTGACAGTTTCATCATCCTCATCAAGAGCCGTCTTCATGTTGGAGGTTGATGGTGGTTGGTCTCCAGCTGTCCCTGTCCCGTGGCAGGTCGGTACACTCAGTCAGACTGTGTCCCGACCACATCTTGATGTTGTCTGTCCATCTGTACACTCAGTCAGACTGTGTCCCGACCACATCTTGATGTTGTCTGTCCATCTGTACACTCAGTCAGACTGTGTCCCGACCACATCTTGATGTTGTCTGTCCATCCGTGCCTCTGCTACCATCCGAATTTCTTGCCATCTACTCTTCCCTCCAATATAACCTTCAGCAGACTGCCCCGTCGCTCGACATGACCAACAAATTTTGTTCTCTGCTTTTTCTGTCCTTCATATCGCCATCTCCACCTTGAGTTGTTCCAGAACCTCCCTATTTGTATCCTTTTCTTTCCAATAAATTCGTTCAAGTTTTCAGAAAATCCACATTTCAAAGGCGTCATTACCCGCCATCACTGTCTTGGTTAGGGTCCAGGTTTCTACTCCATACAATAAAACTGAATGCACACAGAATTTAATGATTTCCATGTTTAGGTTCTGAGATATTTGTTTTGACAGAATTGCATGTCTCATGTTGTTACATGTATTCTCTGTTATTGCAATTCTCGTAACGATCAATTTCTGGTATCTGTGATCCTCCGTTGGTAACTGGCCAATGTATAAAAAGCTTGATATTTGTTCCAGACTATCTGCATTTATGTGGATGTCAACCAGTAGAATATTTGTCATTTGTGAACAGCGTCAAACCACTGCCACTACCTAGCATCACACTACAAGCCTGCAGGCAGATCCTGAGAAACAACTATAGACGGGAGCTGCTAATTCAGTGGGCCACATCCCAGATAGGCCGAATATATTTCTAACTCCAAGCAAATCCAATTCAATGTGGAGATGGCGATATGAAGGAAAGAAAAAGCAGAAAAACAAAATTTGTTGGTCCTGTCGAGCGACGGGGCAGTCTGCTGAAGGTTATATTGGAGGGAAGAGTAGAAGGCAAGAAATGCGGATGGTAGCAGAGGCACAGAGAGACAGACATCATCACGATGGGATCCAGGACACAGCCTGACTGAGTGTACAGATGGACAAACAACATGAAGGTGTGGTCCGGGATTCAGTCTTTGCTATGTTGATTTTCAGTCCACATTTCTGGCTCTAGTGATATATCATATCTATTAGGTTCTGCAGATGTTCTGGATTCTCTGATGTATCATATATATTTCTGATATTATTGATACTTCGTCCTCTTATATTCAATCATTGTATTTCTTCCAAATTCATTGAACATTTTTGTACGTTTGTATATTAAACTGGCCATGTCGAAGTCCTAGAACATGAGAAGGTGGATGAGCGGACCAGAAGCGGGGCAATGCTACCACTGCCACTATCCTGGGAAACAACTATAGGCAGGAGTTGCTAATTCAGTGGGCCACATCCCAGATAGGCCGAATATATTTCTATCTCCAAGAAAATCCAAATCCCCAGGACCCAGCCAAGAAAATTAAACGAAGAGACCAGAGTTTGTTCTTAAAGATGAGAACAAGACAGGCCACTCTCAACAAAAATATGAATAAATTAGACCCACTACGTGAACTAAACTGCAGATTCTGCCCTTACTACGACGAGACAGTCGAGCACCTCATGACTCTGTGTCCAGGGATGGCCGCGAATCTTGCGGCTCCCACCACACCCCACCACACACAACACACTCTTCACATAACTACAATCATTGTTGTTGTTGTTGTTTTGTAAATTGTTTTTTCGTTCGCCTTATTTCTCTATTCCTCAAGGTGGTGTGCGTTGCACTGTGGATTTTATTTTGCGCCTGTCAGCTATCGCGCTACTCGGTATGCAGTTACGTGTCAGTATCAGAACCCCTCCTTTGTGACCTTCTCTATCAAGACGGAAGGTCTGGTATCCTCTGATTGAGAATGTGTTGTTGTTGTTGAGGTGCGTTTCTTGGATACATGCCACGTCAATCTTACCTTCATGCAGGTGATGTGTTAGGGAAAGCTTTTTGTAAATGACTCCCTCCGCATTCCACTGTAGTATTCTGAGAGTCTTGTGTTTTTAGTCAATAGTTTTTGCCCCATCACCTTGTGCCTTGACTCCACAGCACATAGGTGGGTGACCACCAGTAGCATTGGATGGGCCCCTTCGAGGCGTGAGGCCCGGCACTCTCGCTGCCTGGCGGGACTCCACAGGATGAGTACCACACGTTTTTCTGTTAGGTTGTACCGTCATCATACAGCGATATACGTTGCCCTGTTTCGTTAAGCCTGTGGCCCAGTGCATCCGATTTCAATAGGCGTTTCTGTAGGGATGCCCTCCTTAACCTTTGGCTGTCCCCAGCCTATCTGCAAGGCAGCAGTTGTTTGTGGTCAGTGTTGTCTCTCTTAGGGAAGTTGTCTTGCAGGACTATCGAGTCTTCCCACTCGTGTCTATAGGGTGCGGTGATGATATGATATGATGGACTATGTACTGGTTTGTACTATCCCGGAAGAGAGGCAGTCCAGTGTTTCTGTGTCCCAGGATCGTCACGTCCTGCCAGAAACGTAGCATATGCATGTGAGTGGGGTATCTCTTTGCTCCCTTTATTTTCTCAGCTTCTCTGCAGTGATGGTACGCCTAGCATGCCCCGCCACCTGGGAGATTGTCACAATAGGGCAGAGGTGTAATGTCCGCTGGCCTGCATCTCTTCTGCGTCCATTGGGATGACTTATAGCAGACAGAGGTAAAGGGCGGGGCAGGAGTGCATTTAACCAGGGGACAAGCCTGGTCATGGCACAGAGATGTTGTTCGTCTGGTGTGGGGACATATCTCATGATCAAGGGTTGAGTCTCAACAGTTCGCAGTGAGATGGCTGCTCTACTTCTTACGACACCCCGACCGAGAACTAAATCTTCTACTAGTGGTTTCACACCTCAACGCCGTATGGGGTGAATATCGGGCAGCTCCCCACCCGTTTTGGTTTGCGGGACGGTAGAGACCTCTTTTTGCGTCTCGACCGGGTCGGGCTGAGGCGCGAGCCCCAAGTCCCAACTATATCGTAGCCTCCCGTCGCAGTGGTGCTGAGATTCAGGGCGGGATTCCGGCTTAGAGGCGTTCTGCCGTAATCCCTTAGATGGTAGCCTCGCACCTTTAGCTTATCAGCCAGATACGTGGACCAAGTGTCTGAGATCTACGATTCCTCTCGGATTGAGCAGGATTACCGTAGCAACGCCCTGCCATTTGTAGGATAAAACTGGCCTGCCTTCCGAGGGCCTAATTCCAGTATACGTTCCCGATTAGACCCAACGAAAATGCTCTCAGCCTGTCAGTCATTACAGTGTTGGCGTGTTGAGTCAATTTAGCCGCAGCCTCCACTACTGGTGGTGCCATTCCGGCAATTCCTTTAACAAACACTGGATGCGAGCCGATCGAGCCACCGAGAGACTAGCCCCAGATTTCCGAGGGTCTAATTCCAGCACACTTTCCCTATTAGACCCAACGAAAGTGCTCTCGGCCGGTCCCTCATTACAGTGTTGGCGTGTTGAGTCAAATTAAGCCGCAAGCTCCACTCCTGGTGGTGCCCTTCCGTCAATTCCTTTAAGTTTCAGCTTTGCAACCATACTTCCCCCGGAACCCAAACACTTTGGTTTCCCGGAAGCTGCCCGCAGAGTCATCGAAGCAACTCCTGTGGATCGCTAGTCGGCATCGTTTATGGTCAGAACTACGACGGTATCTGATCGTCTTCGCGCCTCTGACTTTCGTTCTTGATTAATGAAAACATTATTGACAAATGCTTTCACAGTAGCTCGTTTTGCGGCGATCCAATAATTTCACCTCTAACGCCGCAGTACGAATCTCCCCGTTTGTCTCTGTTAATCATTACCTCCAGTTCCAAAAACCAACAAAATAGAACCGAGGTCATATTCCATTATTCCATGCACCATTATTCAGGCAGCCGAGGCCTGCTTTGAGCACTCTAATTTTTTCAAAGTAAACGCGCCGGGCCACCCTGCTGCCTTCCTTGGATGTGGTAGCCGTTTCTCAAGCTCCCTCTCCGGAATCGAACCCTGATTCCCCGTTACCTGTTACAAACATGGTAGGCATGTCACGTACCATCGACATTTGATAGGGCAGACATTTGAAAGATGCGTCGCGGGAACATTAGGCCATGCGATCAGAACAAAGTTATCCAGAGTCACCAGTGGGGACGCCGCAACACCGCGAGGGGAAGAGACGATTGGTTTTGAACTAATAAAAGCGCTCTTTCAGCGAGGGTCAGAGCTTGGTAAGCATGTATTAGCTCTAGCATTGCCACAGTTATCCAAGTAGGATCGTGTCATCTAAGGAACCTTGACTGATTTAATGAGCCCTTCGCGGTTTCACCGTGAGACAGTGTGAACTTAGATATGCATGGCTTAATCTTTGAAACAAACATATGACTACTGGCAGTATCAACCAGATATCGGTCGGAGACGGACGAGCCACACACACCGGTCGGCGAAGGATGGATGTGTTAAAAGCCTTTCCAGGACGACCACAGGGACCGACTGAAGGACGGACGGTTGTTCCGTCCCTCACTCCGTCGACCAAAGACCGCCTAGCAGGGGCCCGTACACACCAACCGACCGACCAGGCTCGCTCGGGGAGGGATGGCAGCGCTCTGTGCACAACGGATCACAACGGCCCCGGCGATGATTTTCTCTTCGACTAGAGACGATTTTTGCCTGCCGGCCTGCCCTTCTCCGACCGGTTGGTCGAGCGAGGACAGGGCCTTTAAGCACGATTCCTGCTTTCCATTTGTCGATCCAAAGCTCATTACGAGAGAAGGACCACAAGCGAGACGAATTGTCGAGATTGGCTATACGCGCTAGCCTTCGACGAACCACACGGACTTACAAAGCTTTTCGATACGGACTACAGTAACGCACACTTACTAGCGGTACGACTTCACCAAATTGATCCTGCTACAGTGCCGGGGAAAGGCGGGCGAGCTTGTTAGGCAAGCCCGCACTCTCACTCCACCTGGCGGGACTGAGATCGCTGTACGAACACTGGATGCGAGTCAATCGAGCCACCCAGAGACCAGCCCCAGATGGTTTCAATTGAGTTCTTTGTTCTACTAAGCTGCATAGAGTACCTATATGATCTGTGCAAACACTTAATACTATAGCTGTGTTCGTTCTCAATCTCTCCCTACCAAGCCCCCAACAGGGCTTTGCAAGTAACAGGATGTAGTTCGGAGAACGGAATGCGTTGTGTCGCTAATTTACAGCGTGACTGCGATATGTGCACATTTCGGTCCGAAACATCAGCCTTCGGCAGTCTGCAAACAACAATTTTGTTTCTCCAAATCGTACCGCTACCACCAATACTATTTCCCCGACCACCCAAAGGGGCCGCCACCCGTAGTTTGAGAAGCCCTGTGTTAGATCATACAATGACACAGTTTGCGCACTTTAGAGTACAACGACCCTTGAAAACTCTTAACATCTAATGTTGTCTCTCTATTAAAATATTAGTGAATATTTGCACAATCGATTTCAATCCTGTTCGTATTTACTTCATTATTATACAAATACGCGTTGAACTGACCGAATTTCAAAAACGCAGTGTGGATTCTTAAAACTGAAAACATCCTGGAGTTATAATTACCTGCTAAACCAATTATTCTCAAAATGTGCGGCGCAACACCCTTTCGGTTTACAAGGGGACGCGAAACATTCCAATATTTTCACTGAAATGAAAATTTAGCACACTTCAACTGTTAAATAAGCTAATATTCTGGCTTAGGGCGCCGTGTACAAATTATAGAACACTATGGGTGCTGTGGACCGATAGAGTTTGGGAACCACTGCACTAAATAAAACAAAGCTAACATTTCTATAGCTCGAGTGCCGTGTTGTTAAAATGTCTTGGGGATATTTAGAGACTAGATCATTAAAAAGACAGGTCTCACTAGAGTGTACATGATGAAAGAATTAGAGTCGCAGTACGATATGGACCCATGATGAGTTTTAATGGAATAAGAGTTTTACTACAGAGTGGGCTACGTGATCAAAGTTTTAATGGAATAAGAGTTTTACTACAGAGTGGGCTACGTGATCAAAGTTTTAATGGAATAAGAGTTTTACTACAGAGTGGGCTACGTGATCAAAGTTTTAATGGAATAAGAGTTTTACTACAGAGTGGGCTACGTGATCAAAGTTTTAATGGAATAAGAGTTTTACTACAGAGTGGGCTACGTGATCAAAGTTTTAATGGAATAAGAGTTTTACTACAGAGTGGGCTACGTGATCAAAGTTTTAATGGAATAAGAGTTTTACTACAGAGTGGGCTACGTGATCAAAGTTTTAATGGAATAAGAGTCCCACTACAGCGTGGGTCACATTAAAGTTTCAATGGAATAAGAGTCTTATTACAGCGTGGGTCACATAAAAATGTTAATGGAATGAGAGTCTTATTACAGCGTGGGTTACGCTTAATACTCTGCTGCATTGGCTCAAACGCCTACGGAGGCTGGTGAACCGATGTGTGAGTCCATATTAATAGACACAAACACTACAGCAAAGTAGACCCGCAGCCTCCTAAGCGCCGTCTATGCTGGTGTAAACAAACTACCTAACCGTACCGGTGTTAGGCCGTGTCAAAGTTAGTCCCCTTTTACGACATGCTCTCTGTAGGGCAGTGGTGCTATTCTTGCCCTTGTCATACACAAAGACCTCTGCAGACTACTCCGGAAAATCACATACATACGTACAAGAAGGCGACGTGTCTTCCATGTGAATCCCTCAGTGGAGACGAAGGTCATAACACGGGCCAAGAATATTATAGAAGTCGGTGAAGGAATGTTCCGCATTGGACTCGCGACCTTCATTAACATTACTACAATAGGACAGAGACCTTTGCTGCATGCTTTCAATAATGAACCACCTACAGTTGGTTCTACATGTGTGGCTCTCCGCTACGAAGACGATCAATCGACAAAAATAGAGGACGTACCGCCTTCTTTTTCTGTTAATCGCATTATCTACCCGAACGTAATTGATAAAAACAATTCCTGGCATTTGAGTTTTCATGAAAACGGTTGCACTCTTTTTGAACGAAAGCGGTCAGACAAAAACCTGCTGGTTTAGTGTGTATATCAGTTTGACCTGTTCTACGGGTGAGATAAGTCAAACTAACCTGACATGGTCTGAAAGCAGAACATTTGAAAACAGAAGCACGTGTCACCTAATTAGCTTGCGGATGTCCGTTTTCTAAGAACACCAGTTCTATAAATGTAGAGAAAAAAGTTCGCTAGTTATCATAGATAAAGTGGCGAGGTCCATGGCTATAGCAGACATATGTATGTGTGTGTGTGTGTATATATATTTGTGTGTGTGTATGTTTGTGTGTATATATACATGTGTGTGTGTGTATA